>JAHLJT010009355.1:117510121-117802866 GCA_031308135.1 Acheta domesticus
GAAATGGAATGGCTTCATTATCATTTGTTAGAATTATTGCACAACCAGCTTTTCCATCTTTTTTGATCCGTCGGTGTAAACTTGGTAGAAATTGTCATATTTTTGGAGCATCTTTTATTCGCATCCTGTGCATTTGGATTAGATTCAAAGGAAGTGCAAGAAATATTTCCTAGTTGGGTGTTTATGAGAATCTTCAAGTCTTGCCAGGGTGGGATGGGATGTAAACGTCTAGGTAAGCTGAGTGGTTTAACAATATTAAAGTCATTCATGTATTTAAGGAGTCTTTCTCTCAGGGGTAGTGGGGATTTTGGATGTGTTTCGTACATGATTGGTTTTTGGTTGTTGGAAAATGGTAGAGTTTGTGGGTTGGGTGGGATACTGAACGTTGAATATGCATAATTCAGACATTGTAACTTGCGTCTTAGTGCTAGTGGGATTGTCTTGCTTCCACTAGTAGGCTGTTGCTGGACTAGTTCTAAAAGCACCAAGACTTAAACGACAAGCACTGTTAATTATTGGATTCAGTGTTTTTAATATGTTTTCTGAAGCTGAATTGTAAATTACTGCTCCATAGTCTAGCTTGGATTGAATTAGTGCCCTATATGTTTTGATTAGGCATTCATACTGAGCGCCCCATTTGATGAGAGGACAACATTTTAATAACATTTAATCTACTAACACAATCCACCTTTAGAGCAGATATATGATGTTTCCAGGAGTATTGGAAGTCGAAGATCATTCCAAGGATTTTACATGTGTATGTCCTTTTAAGTGGATATCCTCCAATTTCAGTGTAATTTCTTCATCCCTTATAGAGCGACTTTTGGAAAACACTATAAATTCAGACTTCGTTTTCGAAATGGAAAAGCCTGAATTATTTGCCCAATCACTGATATTATTTAGGGTTTCTTGCATAATGTTTGAGGTAACTTGAAGATTTTGCCACTACAGAGTAAGGTGATGTCATCTGCGAAGAGGAATATTTTCACAGGTTCTTTACTATAAGGCTCACTTCATTTATTGCTATGAGGAAGAGTATTACACTTACGACCGATCCTTGTGGAAGACCATTTGTCATCTCAATTGCCTGTGATGATTTGTCTTGGATTCTGACTTTGAGATATCTTTTTTAGAAAGTTGATGAGGAAAGCTAAGATATTTCCTTTTACGTTCAAATCTGTAAGAATTGATATTAACCTGTCTTTATAAACCATTTCGTAAGCTTTTTCAATGTCCAGTGAGACTGCAATCACATGGTGATTCATAACTAATGCATCACAAATTTCCGAGTCTATGTTTACCAGGTGATCGTTGGTTGATCGAAAAGATCTAAGGCACTTTGATGTGGTGAGATCAGGTTTTGTTTTTCTAGGCTCCATTTCAGGCGGCGACACACCATTTTCTCTAGTAGTTTACATATATTACATGTCAAGGATATTGGGCGAAAATTGGTTGGATTTGTGTGATCCTTATTTGGTTTTGGTATTGGTATAACTGTTGCTTCTCTCCACTGATTGGGGAAGGATTGAGTGGTCCAAATATGATTATATAATTGAAGTAGGTATTCAAGGCCGACATCTGGAAGGTTTTTTAGAAAACTATTGGTAAATTGTCTGGTCCAGGTGCTGAATTTTTACATTTATTTAGTACAAATAAAAGTTCACTCATAATGAAGGGTTGATTGTGTTCTTCTTCATTTGTTTTTAATAGTGTCTTGATATGTTCTTGGTCTATGTTAAAGTTTGTTGGAATTGATACTAAGAAATTTTGGTCATAGTTGTTGTCGCTAGAATTATTTGCAAATGTTTCAGCAAGAAGGTTACTAATATCTTGTGGGCCAGAATATTTTACACCATTCTTGTCAATAAGATATCTGGGAAGATTAGGTGATCTTATTCCACGAATG
This sequence comes from Acheta domesticus, assembly GCA_031308135.1. Lineage (NCBI taxonomy): Eukaryota > Metazoa > Arthropoda > Insecta > Orthoptera > Gryllidae > Acheta > Acheta domesticus. The sequence continues at coordinate 117,512,028 of JAHLJT010009355.1, forward strand.
CTCTTTACTTTGTGCCAGAGTTCTGTTGTTGAAGTTTGGTTAGTAATGGAAGAGGTGTACTTCTGCCAAGACTGGATCATTGTAAACTTCAAGGTTAGTCTTGCTTGGGCTCTGGCCTTTCTGTACGCAATGCCATTTTCAATAGTTTTGTATTTCTTAAATTTCCTGAAGGCTCTCTTTTTCTTTTTTATAGCTTCCGTACATTCTACATTCCACCATGGGACTTGATGTTTTTTAATTTTTCCTGTAGTTTGCGGAATTGACTTTTCAGCTGCTGATATTATTATCTTGGTAAAGTCATTGGTTAGACAATTGATATTTTGTGGAATTAAGTTGTCAGGTTTTTTTAATTTTTTAACATTTATCTTGATATCTTGTTGAAATTGATTCCAATTTGCTTGTTCTATAATCCATTTAGGATAGCAATTAATGTCAGGAGTTGGCTCCGAATCTGAAAATTGATGTTTATAGGGTAATGGTCACTATCATATAGACTGGGAATGGTGGACCATATAGTAATTGCAGCTACATCATTAGAAGCAAGGCTTAGATCAATTGCACTATCTGTACCATTACTTGCATTAAATGTGTAGGTGAGCCAGTGTTTAATAAGATAAGGTTGTTATGGTTGTCCAACCATTCTTCAATTACTTTCCCTCTTCTGTCCAATTTGGTGGAACCCCACAATTTACTATGGCTATTGAAATCACCCACTATAACATATGGTTAGGTAGCTGCATAAGAATATTGTCAAGATCATAAGTGTCAAAATTTTGACTATTGGGGATATAAATATTACAAACAGTTATGAGAGTATTTATTTTTACCTTGACCGCAATGGCTTCTAGGGCAGTTTGTAGAGGGATTTCCTGTATAAAACAATCATTTTTTACATAACTGCTACTCCTCCACTAGCAATTATGTACTATTTCTGTTCGAACAGATGACTTATACCCAGAAATTTTCCAAAGTGTTTTTTTGAAGTTTGTTTCTTGCAGACACAAAATATCTGGATTAGTATCTTTTATTAACAATTTCAAGTGGGGTAATCTTGTATAGAAACCATTACAGTTCCATTGTATTATTTTCATTGAGAAGGTTTATTCAGATATTTCTGTGTCAGTTTCATCATCTTGTAGTTGTGAACTTTTTAATTTATTTATTATTCTTGTGAATCTGTTTTTTATAGCTCTTTCAGTAAGTAAAGGGTAAGTGTCTGTCATCATTTTAATGATAGATTGAATATCATTTGAAAATCTTTAGCTATTAAGTTGGATGATTAGATCCAGATGCTTTGTCTATGAAATTTTTCAATTGATTGTATGTAAGAGGGAAATCACTACTATTACTCTCAATTTTTTCCTTTAATGGGCAAATATAGGTCTTCAAGTGATTTAGTGGTAGACTTCTCTTTATTGCAGTTTTCTTCAATTACTTCTTGTATCTTTTCTTCTTCTTGGGTTGTTTTCCTGTTGCCATGTTGGAGTTACCCAGTTTATTTTTTCCTTGTTCAATGTGTGATGAAGAGTCTGATGAAAGAGTTCTTTTAGGTATAGTAGAGACCATATTGTCATTATTTTCTATAGTTACCTCCTGATTTTGTATGTCTACTACAGTGGTATTTTCATTAATTGAAGATTCTGGCAATTCACTGGAACTATCACTATTGGTTTTAGATTCTGTGGGTACACTGGATAAGGTGGTATTATTATGATTAGAGGTGTTTGGTGTAGGACATTGGCCAGCTAAGTGCCCTGTTTGGTGGCAGATTAAAGCAGGACATGTCATCGGTTGTAAAAAATATCCTGTATGATGTTCCATCATAAAACACAGTAGTAGATTCATTTAGTAAACTCACATCATCAGGGGAAATATACACTTGTCTTCTGAAACTCATGATATGTGAAAAACCAGTCCAGAAACACCAGCTTTTATAAATGAGATTTTAGATGCCAATTTGATGTTGTTTTTTTGTGAACACATCTTCTATGACTGAGTGGGGAATGATGGGACAAACATTAGAAATGATAATTCTTTAGCCTTTGTTACAAGAGGTCTCAACTTTAATTCATAGTGTTTTATTTTAATAATTTTGTGACTGTTTGTAAGTTTATCAGCAATAGTTTTAGAACTTAGAAATGTACACACTCTATTATTAGCAATTCGTGATATGAACCTTATTTCATTGGCATCAACAATATTGGATAGGCTGTTAACATAGTCTTTAATAGTGAGACCTCTTGTGCGTCGATAATTATGGCTTGATCCTTAGTGGGAAATACGTCTGTAGATATGGCATTCGCGTAAGTTTTCATACTTTGGTGGGTGCAGATACCTGCGGTGACGGAAGTGAGGTTAAAGGCGCCCTGGAGTCTGATGACTCCATCCTTCAGCAGGGCAGCCGCTGTCCCGGCTGACCATACACTTGGTGAGACACAGTCACACTCGTAGAACAAGGATTTTTACACTCCGGAAGTAATGCGAAAATTATTGTCTATTTAACAACTTAAAACTCGCTTGGCACAATCAGAGCACGTTACCCGTGTCCTAGGCCACCTGTGAAATCCACAAAGAGTTTATTTTACAATATTCAGAATAAATTTATTTTATACACTTTAAATGGACTTGTTTTTATTGTACTAGGATTGATGCCTGGTGAAGCAAAATACCACCATGCCTGGGGCAAATATGACCATGAACGTTGATTTTTCATTTTACATAAATAAGATTGGTATCCTATAAAAATTGATTGGTTGTCTTAAGTATCTAGAAAAATTATTTTAATGGAACTTTAGACTGTACGAAGTGAAATGAGTGTGAAATGGCAACGAAATAATTGTTACAGATAGGGAGATCAGGAAATGGCCGGTTTCCAAACTAAAATAATGTAAATATTAAGTGCCGTACACACCGTCTTTTCATTTGTTAAAGTTTGGAAAATTATCATCTTTTCCTGAATCGAAATTAGTGTCATATTCTAAATCTGACAATCATCTTCATTTTCAATAATATCTTAGAATGAATTAAACTACTAAAGCCTTGAAAATTCCGAGGGAAAAAAGTTTTCATCAAAACAATGTAGTTTATTATCCTGTTTACAACCCACTAGCCACATTTCAATTGCAGAGCAGTTCTTTGCCAAATATATTGTTTTATGATAAATGTTAAAACAAGAGCACAAATATAGAATATATATTCGTAGAATATCTTGCTGAGCACTTCCCAATATTTTTTTGGAAAAGAAATGCGCTTTTGTATTAGCAGCACATATTTTACAAAAGTGTCGCAAATAATTCTTTATTTTTATTTAATACAATTTCCTACAAAACTCATGATGAAAACAATTACTTAATTGGTACTACGCTTTTCACCACTAACGAATATTACAGCGCCAACAAAGAATTATCATTTTCATTCCTAAAAACTGTTAATTCAGTTTATGTATCGATTAACAATTGCAGTAATAAGATCGAGAGGACGAGGAACGAGCTCGGACGTTGCCTCACTAGTCAACAGAATCACGCGACCAGACACCGCCACTCGAGCCCATACTGATCTACACAAACGGCGGGCGGAGTTCACTCAACCGTGCGTTCTGGAACATCAAATTCGCTCTCAATGGGCCATCTCGCTTCGGCCGTGTGAGCGCCTATTGGAGTCCATCGTAAGAAGCTCTCAGCGCGCTCTAGGCAGAGTGGGCAGCGTGCATGGGCTAACGGCTTCCGCGCCATGAGCGGCGGGCGCCGAGGAGGCCAGATGGATCGTTACGCGAGCGGCGGAAACGCCGCCGCGCGGAGTAGCCCCGGTCGCACCGCGAGATATGGCACTTAGAGGGCGCCGCCGCCAGGCGGACGGGGGGGGGGCGGGGCGGGGCGAGGCCGCGAGGGGCGGGGCGGTGCAAGAGAGGTGCGGGAGGAGGTGCAGAGAGGAGCGGGGGGCGATGGCCGGGGGGTGGCGGGGCGAGGCGGGGCGGGGTGGGGTCGGAGCAGAGCAGGGCGGAGCGGAGCGGAGCGAGGCGGTGCGGTGCAGTGTGGGGTGCGCTGCAGTGCGGAAGGGGGGCGGGTAGATCAGGGCGCCGAGTAGTAGGGGATGGTGGAGGGGAATGGGGGGATGGAGAAGGACGGTGACGAGGGGAAGGAGGTGATGGGGAGTATGGAAGTGATTAGGGGCGACGTGGTAGGGTGGAGGTGACAGGAATGAAATATCAGAGAAGGGAGATGGGGATGGGGAGGTATCAGGGCGGGAGAAAAGGGGCTTGGAGGATTAGGGCGGGGAGGTATCAGGAACTGGGTTTTCAATCAGGACGCGGAAGTATCCAGACGGGGAGGTGTATCAGGATGGGGAAGAATCAGGACGAGGAAGTATCAGGACGGGGAAGTATCAGGATGAGAAGAATCAGGACGAATAGGTATCAGGACGGGGTATCAGGACAGGGAGTATCAGGACGGGGAAGTATCAGGACGGGGAGATATTGGGACGGGGAGGTAATGGGACGGGGAGGTATTGGGACGGGGATATGTAAGAGTGGGGAGGAAGTAAGGTTTCGAAGAGGGAGGTAATACAGCGAGATGCCACGGGCCAGGTGAGTGGATACGGTGTTTGGGCAGGGCAAGAATTGGTGAGAAGAAAGATGAGTGATGGTGAGCTAGTTTGGGAGGGGACAGACCATGAAGGGCGGTAAAGTCAAAATGTAATAAGAGGGAAGGAGAGGAATGCCAGAAATGTACTAGTGACGGAGAGGAGGAAGAAAGGCAGGGAAAGTTATTGAGAAGAGATGGCATGGGAGTGGTGCCTACGAAGCCGTACTGGCAGGATGGCGAGAGCAATGGTGTGTAAGGCTGAGTGGGAAGGCGACACCAAGCGCGGGGAGGGGGGGAGCAAGGACAGGAAACTGATAGGGGAGGAGGAATAGCCGAGAGGTGGCCCTGGCGACGAGGGGGAGGGAAGGCAGGGTGCTTGGGAGAGCAGTGGTGGGGAAGGCACGGTGGGGGTGGTGGGGGAAGGGGCGGGACTAGGAGGGGATTGGGGTAGGGGGAGGGGAGCAGTGCGCTAATGCCCAGCTAACTATGCCTGCAACTGACTGCGCCATTAATTGTGCATTTGTCCGGTAGGGCGGCAGCCCCGCGCGCCATTACCGCAGATGATAATTGACACTGTTAATTGCCGCCGCGTCCGCCGCGCTTGCGATGGCGCCACTGCCGCCCGCGCAGGCCGTCGGGGTTCGAACGACGGTCGACCGCGTGTCCTCTTTCACGCTGGCCTGGCCTCGTGTACGCTGCGGTTGGTCATTTGCTCAGTCGATCAATGTGCCATATCAAAATCGCATGATCTTTGCTCCGAAACCCATTTACCGGGAAGTATTTAAGTGTCATACACATTTTCTATGTTGGTTACGCGATAATTAGATTGCATTGCTTCAGTTTACTCTATAATTTCAGGATAAAATACTATCGAGCAAGTTTAATGTTGTGAATAATAGTAGTTCGCCCAGAGGCTGCAAGGTAACGATCCAGTTTGCTTACGCATCTGGCACCAACAATTTTTTACAAAACTTATTTTTGTTAATAACTTTTTCTAACGCAACTTTCTTTTCAAAATTTTGTATGTTTTTTCAGATAGCTCTGATGATGATAGCCAAGCTATCGAAAAGATCTTTCAGCTTTAAATAAAACATTTTGATACTAGACAACATCAGTGTCTCATTCTTTACTGAATGTAGTTCATTGTAAAAATAGTATTCATTGATAGGGTGAATGTTAAATGGTATATTGTTTCATTGCCTTTCGCCAATACGATGTTCGCACACGTGTGTATGACCCCAGCGTACACGATTTAATTTCATCGGGCACAAATGGCTCATTCAGTCACGATATTTTGGTCAACGGTCGATACAGGTTGATACAAAATAATCGGCTTGGAAAATTCGTTAATTAATAAAATGAAATCACAACATAAATAAATATTTTTTAATTTTTTACTCATTAGAGATATAACATTTCAGATTAGGAGAAAAGTGATTACATTTTAGTAAAAGAAACATACAATCATTTTTTTAAAATATATTGGAACGATTTTTATAACTGTAAATTTCGTAACATGTTTAATTTCTACATTACAGTAAAGCAGCTAAATCAGAAGTAGTACTCTGTGGAAAGTCAACGTCGTCGTGATTGGAAGATTTTGGGATGTAATACAAAACGCTTATGCAACAAAATTTCTCGAAGAAAAATGTAATCGTCTTAATTTGCAGTTATGCCTGAAGGTTTCTAGACGAACATGAAAACGGACTTGTTTATAATTCAATATTATTTTTCAAAAATGCTTCTTCACAGACTGGACAATTGTGAAGAGGAAAGGAAGATATCTTACAAAGTATACACAGTCTATTATGCTCCGCACCAATAGCAATAGATGACTCGAATAAACTGCACGAACATTTATCATTAAGCTGGGGAGTTTTGCTTATTTGCCAATTTTTATCCTTCAATTCACAACGTAGTATTTTAGGTTACTTATTCATTTTGAAGCATTATGTATTTTAAGATATAATACTACTAATGCCTCGAAATCAATAAGTAACCTAAAAGACTGCATTTTTAAGTGAAGGATAAAAATCGGCAAATATCCCCAGCTTATTCATCATCTACCAAAAGGCACGAACGAATCGCATCAACAAGCATTTTCCGGAATATCAGGGTCTTCGATCCCCTTCACAGGATTTAGAGCGCTCTCGAACAGAACGAAGGCAAACTTTAGCAGCTCTCCATTGAAGTGAGTGAATCTCTCGGAAGCTGCCTTCTGCCATCACGCTCTCCGCCAGTCGTTTCGCAACTCGTACGGTCAGCGAGGGGCGCAGTCATTCAATATCGCTTCGGCAATGAACGTGCACATATCGAGTGGCAGAGGGAGGTGGGGGGGAGGTACTGGTGGAAAACGACCGGGCGGCGCGCGCGGAGTAAATGAAATCGAATATGGATCAGCTTGCTACTTCTGCAGCTCGGGCGGAAATCGCGTTCGGGAACGCTTCGCGGGAAGGGCAAATTCCGGCAACTTCGTTTTCTTTCATCAGCGCGCCTCCCTGTCAAGCTCCGAATGGCGGGTTCCCGATTCGACCAGCTGAGCCGCAAGTGAATGCGGTGACTGGCAGGGGGGCGGGGCTCGCTGAGTGACCCCGATGCGATTACAGCCACCAATTACGCCGTGAAACTCGCCCGTTTGTGCGGTGCGGGAAAATCAGGTTCGGTGGATAGCGGAAGTACCGTGCTAGGTTCGGAGAGAGAGAGAAATGGACTTTGAGGGAGGTAAATATGTGGGAGACGCACGGTAGAGCAATGAGGACTCCATTCTAGAGTTTTTAATTCAAAATATTTTTAAAATGCATATTTTGCAAGAGAGAAACCTTAAATATTATGAAGGCTACTTTAAAATAAACTTAATTAATCGGAGAGATGTACAGAAACATTTATTAAATTCTACAGTATCAAAGGTTTCTACACTCATTATCTGCAAATACAAAAGCCAACAATATACGATTTTTAGGGAAGCTAACTCTCATTCATTTGGAGGAGGTTGATTATTTATATTTTTCAAGAGACGAATTGAAGACCTTGAATCAATAATTTGTTATGCCACATTTCTGATGAAATTGAGATATTAGTGTTTTTTGATGCACCATAGATGTAGCCTAGATAATGGGTTTTAATTTTAAACATCAACCGTAAGATGGCAGTGTAATTCACAATTTAATGTTATTTTTCCCAATGTGTATAATGGAATATCTAAACCTGTACGCTACACTTTCTCAAAACTTACGTATTGTGGCATAGCATGTTATTTCTCCCGAGGTCTTTAATTCATTCTACTCTTCTACCCACCTCAACACTTTTCCATCCGCCACTTGTATTTCGGCCCCTCCACCATTCTGCCAGTCTGTCCACTTGTTCGTCAGTCTTCCCGCTCGAACATTCATTGTTCCGTCCTGTCGCGTCGCCCACAGGTTTAGACGTCCGTAAATCCTTTAGCTTTTGCACCAGAAACTCGTACACTTGCCAACTCACTCTTGAGTATTTTCACGTTTGCATCCAATCAATCCGTCTCCGTCTCTCCGTTTACAAGTTATTCTACTTCATGAGTATCCATTTATTGTCGTGATAACATTCATCGTTTATATTCTTTGTACTGCTGTCTGACATGAATTTAGAGGAAAAATGAGAGCTTAAAAATTATTTATATTCTAAGAATAACCTCGTGTATAACTATTGGTACACAATATTTCTTTCCGAGAATTTTGACATTTTGTTCACAAACTACACAGTTCATTTGACAGAAACAATATATCACGTGCAAGAACCAATTCCTCACAAAAAACTTCGTAAAGCACTACTTTTCTTTGCCTAGCGCAGTCAAGTTTTTAATAGTAGCATCGGACGCGATATCTCAGTACCAACACTGTTGCCTTCATATCGTTCACTGGGGTATCCTAGGGGTGCCACTTAGATGGGTCGAATTGCACGCAGTCGTGTGGAGAATGATACTGACCATCTAAACTGAGAGGTATTTTCCACAGTTGGTCCGTCAATATCAGGAGAATGTCTAGGCAGCACACTAACAAATGGGTCACTTTTCTTGCTTATCCTTGTCCTGTCCTGACCTCTCCTTTCATACACACACACACGCGCACTATACTGCCATGAATGTCGGGAGATCAACCTGGAGCTTAGAGAATTTTCTGGCTGAGGTGGTTCCCCACTTGCAAAGATACCTGCAGGAGGAATAAACCTACATGTATAGATTTGCACACTCAAGCGGAGTAGTATCACTAGCATCTGCCAGGATATGACATACATTACGCTTTCAGGTTTCATTCTCAATTATCAAGTCACAAAAATCCAGGGTCAAAATAAAATCATGTACTACTATGGTGCAATTTTTATAACTCTGCCCCTCAAGCTTCTATGGCCATGATGAAATATCACGGCATTTCGCGTCTTTCTCGCTCGTGCCGCTAGATGAACCAAACACTGCTTGATAAAATCGCGATCATGCGATATCTAGCGGCACGACTGAGAAACACGCAAAATACCGTGGCATATTCCATCATGAAGACGCGCCTTGAGGGCAACGTTACAAAAATCGCACTATATTATACATTTATATGAAACTAAGTTTATTTACAACGACATTTAAATCTCAAAAAATGATTCTTATACTATTTCTCTAAAAATAATTGCGAGAAGGTTATAAAGAAATATTATATTGCCGAGAGTCTGAATATAAGGTGGATTACATTAAAAAGTTTGGTAAATTTCCTTCACGGCTATCAGAACAAAACCAGTTAAACACTACTGTGCTCTACGCGACCACAGGACATTACCAGACTACCCCATCTGCGCGTACAGGCGCGTGCCGAATCTACGCTGGAGCGGCAGAGCTAGCAGCGTTTTATCTCGTGCGCGCCCCACCGCATTTTATCGGGCCAGAGGTGGTACGGGCGGGATCGCAGTGCGTGCGTGATCCTCGACCGACTACTGACTGTCCCGCTCACACACGTGTTTCAACCCGCGCCGGAATGTTTATTGATTACTTGCGCCATGGACGGTTCAGGTCACTGCACGCTGACACATTTAACCCGAAGAAGATTGTGACATCTTAACTACCGATGCACTTTGTGGAGAGCAGCTCGAACCGTACATAATGTTATCTAAAAATGCTTTTTATGTGAATTTATTAATGGAACTTTAAGGATTTTGTATTTTTTTAAAAATATGCATAAGGCATATTTTTTATATTACTCACTTTTATAGTTAGTAAATTTAAATGGTATTTTTCTTATTTGCTATAGTGGAGATCTTTGCCCATCGGTAAAGTTTACAGCGCTTCTTAACACGGTTTTCATCATTACAATGCTGAGATAATTTCTTAAGTCATTCCCCTTCGAGATCCCCTTCACACCAGTAGAATAACTGAAATATTTCTAAACATATTTTATTAATTCAAGAAACCATTCCATTACATCAGATGAAATTATGTGATGATAATTATAATTGATTTTTTAGACACATATTTCATTAAGGACGCATTTTCAGCAGATATATAATGTAGTTTTATTTTGGGTGATATAATATAAATTCTCTCATCACTCATATTTAGAGTATAGACATTTAACTTCATTTTTAATGCTATGGGATACCATTTACATTTTTCGAGAACGAAGCCTTCAAAAATGTTCAAAAATCTCCATATTTTCCTGAGATCATTGAACCATTTGAAAATAAATTGCTTGTTCAGAAAGGTTAATATAATCTACGCCTAGAAAAAATGCAATTACTTTTTTAAATTTGTCAAATTCATACAAACAATCAGATATTTGGTTATCATTGCAATTAAAAAGAAATCATTGCGCCCGTTCAAACGATTAAGAGGAGGTTAATAGAGTCGGCGCGAGTCGGTTCGCAGGCGCGAACGGAGGAAATTGCGCTGAGGGACGCGGGGCGGGTGAAGGGAGGACGTCGACTGGTCATCGCTAATCCCGCCAGCGGTTGAGCAAGACAATTCGCTTCGGCGGCGGCAGCGCACCGCAGCGTCCAGCGGCCCTCCCTCCTCCCGCGCCTCTTCGGCCGCAAGTGGATATTCGACAATTACGCGCGCGGGGCTGCCAGATTCCAGAGAAGCCCGCCGGCCCGGCCCGCCCCGCCCGGCCCCGCCCGCCCCCGCTCGGCCCCGCCCCTCCCAGCCTGTCCGCCCGCCCGCCCCCCCGTCCGCCCGCCCCACCCGTCCGCCCGCCCCGCCCGTCCGCCCGCCCCGCCCGTCCGCCCGCCCCGCCCGTCCGCCCGCCCCGCCCGTCCGCCCCCCACGTCCGTCCACCCGCCCTGCCCCGTCCGCCCACCCCGCCCGTCCGCCCGCCCCACCTGTCCGCCCACCCTGTTCGTCCGCCCACCCTGCCCGTCCGCCCACCCTGCCCGTCCGCCCCCCACGCCCGTCCACCCGCCCTGCCCCGTCCGCACGCCCTGCCCGTCGCCCACCCCGCCCATCCGCCCGCCCCGCCCGTCCGCCCCCCACGCCCGTCCACCCGCCCTGCCCCATCCGCCCACCCTGCCCGTCCGCCCGCCCTGCCTGTCCGCCCGCCCGCCCCGCCCACTCCCCCGGTCGGACGGTCGCCTGCGCCCGCTGCCACGTTTCATGGAACGGGCCACGTTCATGGTCCTAGCGCCCCTGTCGCCACTTCAGCTCGCGGCGTTTCGGTCCGACCGTCGCTTTGGCCTCGCTATCACCTCGACCCGCCCTTCCTCTTCCAACGCTCGCCACCCTACTCCGCACTCTCGCCTAGTCACCCCTTCTCCTCACCTTGCTCGTACCTCGTTTCATCATTTAAATTCACCCGCCCTCCTCTGTAATTCCCTGTCTTTCCCTTCCTTTCCCCACCCTTCCCTTCCTTTTCCCAGACCTCCTCTTTCCTTTTCCCCTAGATCTTCCTTTTCTCCACCCTTCCCTCCTTTACTTCGTTCCCCCTGTTCCCCATCTTCCTCTATTTTCCCAGCTCTCCTCTTCCCATTTCCTAGCCCTCCTCTTCATTTCCCCAAGCCATCCTTTTTCCTTTTGACCTCCTCTCTTTCCTCAGACTTTTCTTCCCTTTCACCTGTCCTCCTATTCCTTTTACCTATCCTCTCCTTCTTTAATTCTCTGCCCTTTAACACCCACCCCTCACCTCGCCCCGCCCTTCCCTCGCTTGCCCGCTCGACACTCCACCTTCTCTCCACTCATCTCACCCTCACTTCGCCCCGTCCACACACCTTGCTTTCTCCGCACTCCCGCCTTATCCAAGAGCCCTCAACCACGTATCACCACACCCAGTGGTAGCTTCACTGCAGCCTGATTCCGCTTCACTCAGTCTCCACCTCACCTCACTACGTCCTCACCCCATTCCAGCCTCATCTTCTCATCGTACGTTTCCATCTCCAGTTTCTACCTGCCTCATCCTCCCTAGACCCGTCGTTATTTATCCTCCAGTCCGCCTTACCTCTCCACCGTCGAAACCTCGCTCAATCTCACTTAGCCTTGTTCTTGTTCTCTCTTGCTTCCTCCATTTCTCGCTCCTTTAACGACAATTCGCACACTCCAACGTTTCGACCCGTCCCTGCGCCCTCTACGACTGCCTCTCAGTCGCCTCCCTCCACTTCCGCGCTCGCCCCTGCCGAATCGAAACCCGTTTCACCTCTCAGCGCCCTGCGCCCCGATGGGAGCTGAGTTGCTCGTTCTGGAAGCCCTCGCTTGAAATGTGTCCTCGTGCAATCCGCCCTGCTCTCATCCACGTCCCAATTCGCGCAACCCGTTGACTTGAGTGAGGCAAACCGTACGGAACCTATCGCAATTTACGAGCGAATCCTCAAGTGATTCTCGAATTCGAAATTCGAGCTTTCGAAACGATTCTCGAATTCATTACACGAGTTTTATAAACGGAAGATTAAATTAAGGTTTTGTAAATTTCTCTTACTTTTAGCAAAACTAGTAAAATGTTCGAAGTGAAAGGAATTGAAAGCAAAATATTTTGCGTATGGATAGGTCAAAAGAAGTAATTCTTTCCATACAAAAATGTATTTACACCATATACCAATCTTACATTCCGAGTATATGTTTCGGGGACTTTCGGGGATCCCCAATCAACAAAAGCATGGCTGTTAATTGCGCACTCGGTATGGTGTCCTTTTGTTATCTTGGGATTTTGTGCCATTCATACGGATTTCTGGAAAATTTTTGTGCTAACCACCGAGTTTATTTTGAATATCTTATCTAATAAAATCAACAGGAAAACCATTAATTTACTTATACTAATAAGCCTTGTGCAAATATAAGAGCAATCTTGACCACCAGACTTACAACCAAGGAGCTTTGCAGTGTTTGGTTTTTCACTAAATCACCCAACTTTTTACCTTTGAATTGTATCAATCATTTTGCACCCTCTCTTGTATGGGCGCGCAACACTCGACAATGTCGTCGTAAATTATCGCTTTGCTACCCCCACTCTATTCTCGACAGACGTACCATCCAGGGAAATCTTCCCGATTCACCCCTTTTCATTAGATTTTCCCTCTCCCCTCCTCAAAAACCCAGTGATTCAACTCTGTCAGGTTGCACAAATTCGAAAGATATTTCCACCTACCGGAAAAGTCTCGTGGATATGTACAGGTCGGGAGGGCGAGCTCAAATGAAGCCGACGATGGTCATCGGGGAAAACTGAACGCGGGAGAAAACGCCGCGAATAAATTTTCAAAAGCACATCCGCAACCCGGCCAGCGAAAGTGCGCGCGACACAACGACACGCCGAGAGAATAGAAAACTCGCCGAAAGGGACCGCGCGCCGACGGACGCAAAGGGGGAAAACAAAAAAAAAACGCGGACGAAACTGCAAAGGAGCCGGGAGCTAAACAGCATTACTCGTCGACGCAAAAAAACGACACGCGAAACTCTTTAAATATTTCTCCGAATTTCCTGCAGTAACGCAGTTACAGGCGGCGTAAAACCGCCCTGTCCCCAACCTCTGGGATGAGGTGGGCGCATCGAGACATCAAAAAGCACAGCGGTGTGGGAGCAGGAGGTCGCGGGGCGTTCTTGTCAAGGTTGCGGGCGATCAGAAAAAGGCAGCGCAGCGCTGCGCGGTGGCGAAGAGAGAGAGGTGGACGGTGGGAGGGGGGAGAGGGGAGGGAAAGGGTGGGAAACGGAGGTGGGATGAAGGCAGCGGTCGTGATTAATCGCCCCGACGCCCGCGACAAAAGTTTTCGTGCGAACAAAAGAAGAGCTCGCCGCGTGTCCTGATAGAGCCCGCGCGGGTGTTGGGGAAATGTCGGGTGGGCGATCGGCGATGGTGAGGTGTGGTAATGGTGGTGATGGTGGTGGTGTTAACTTTGGTGACACTTTCAGTTCCAGTAACAATCTTATGGAAAAAATTCTTGTTAATACGAGAGTAATGAGTTGTAGTAATACACTGACAAACAATGGTGGTTGGTGAAAGTGATGGTGGTGCAGGTGGTAGTAAGTTCAGAAAGCACAAAAAGTATGTAGCACGGATAAATGCTGAATTAAATGGGGAAAATTAAAACAATCATACAATGGAGCAGTGGGTCGCGGCTGCACTTATAACCGAAATAGTTATTTTAATTGTAATTGCTATGTTAATAATAGTGAGAATGATAAAAGTGCTGTTAATAGCACCTCTATCAAATCCAAAATAAAGAATTTAACTACATAAACAATTTCCTCTGAGCTGGCTATGGTAATCTCATGAAGAATGGGAACGCAATGTTAAACACGAATTTGAAAGTTTCTACATAATAGCCTATAACAGTATTAAAATATAGGGTTTATTACATAATAGTTACAAATTGTTTTGATTTAGAATGTTCCTAGGGGAATTACCAAAACGCAAAGCCAAATTATGGCATAGGTTCAGGAAATATCTCACAATCAGTGGCCTAGGTTGCCTGAGAGTCAGTAGACACTGAAACAGTGAGTCAGTAGACAGTAAGCAGCTCCTAAATTGAGGGGGAGAAGGAAGAGATTACGTTGGCGGTAATGGTGAAGACGGCGGCGGTGATGACGATGGTGGTGGTGGAGATGGAGGCGGTGATGGCGGCGGTGGTGTTGATGGCGGCGTTGGTAATGATAGCGGTGGTGGTATGGCAGCCTGGTGGTGACGGCTGCGGTTGTGATGGGGGCGGTGGTATGGTTGGGGGCAGAGGTGATGGCGGCGGTGGTGACGATGGCAGTAGTAACGGCGGCAGTAGTGGCGACGGCTGTATTGGCGGTCGTGGTGTCGGCGATGGAGGTGACAATAGAGACGGTGACAGTGGCTGTGGAAACGACCGGGTGTCGACGGCGACAGTGACGCCCAGGGCCAGCGGAATCTGCGGGGCGATTCAGCCGTCGATTGCGAATCGAGCTCGGCGGGCGCGGCGGCGCTGGCAGGAACAAGTGGCGATCGCCGCGGGGCGGCGCCACCGCCGCCGCCGGCCGAAAAACGGAGAGTGGCCTTTGGGCGGACGGCGCTTAATTACTGCGCCGAGACGGGCAAAGAGCTTCGATATGACGCAGCCGCATCAGCGTCCTGCGGCGAGCGCTGCTATCTGGCGGAGAGCCGGGAAAAAAGGGCTGACGGCTGGAGACAGTAATCGACGGGAAGGGCGGTCGACGAGCGGCCAAGCTGAGGACGTCTGCTCGGAAGAGAAGTGTTGCAGATAGTCCAGACGAATGACGGTGCCGATAGTTGTGCGGAGGTGATTAAATTGAGGGTAGATACGTTTGATGATTCATCGCAAGAGATGAAGGAAAGAAGGACACATAAAATGAATGTGATTTTGGTACATTCAGTTTTTTACTTCAAGGATTAGGTCTTCGTTTTACAGGACTTGGTGGCGATTATATAATGAGTGCAGATATGTTGGATGATGATTCATCGCAAGAGATGGAAGAAAGAAAGACGTACGAAATGAATGTGATTTTGGTACATTGAGGTCTTCTTCCACTTCAAGGATTAGACCTTTGTTTTATAGAACTTGTTGGGTGTGCGCCACCGATTATACCGGGAGTAGATATGCTGGATGATGATTAATTGCATGAGAGAGAAGAAAGAAGGTCACATGAAATGAATGTGATTTTGGTACATTGAGTTCTTCTCCACTTCAAAGATTAAGCTTTGGCCCCTACAGAACTTCTCAGGTCTTTCCTGCAGGGTAGCTTCTATTTTTGGTTTATTAAAGGGCCAAGAACGGTCAGGTCGTCATATTGAGTTACTGTATTAAAGTAGATAGAATGTGGCTTTTACGCGTAGCATTGGTAGCAAAGTATTAATGTTATTTTTTGCAAGAAGTTTACCATAATATGGTTTTAATATACGAGGGCTTTTTAACAAAAAACAATTCTATTAATTTAATATTTCTTATTAATTTCTTAATATTAGATCTATTGATACTAACAATAAATTAATTTGTTTCTGTGCCTAAAGCGTAGTATGACCGGAGCGAAGATCGCCTAGTCCGACCGGAACTTCTTTACAACCAAATCTTTGATGATGTTGACTGACAATATTACGACTTTATATGCTGACTCTTTATATTTGTAATTTGACACAACAGCAACTACCTTTAACTGATGAAATAGGTCTATACTGCAATTTTTCTAACTTTGCTCCTCAAGGCACGTCATCACAATGGAATATGTCACGGTATTTCGCGACGTTCTCATTCGTGCCGCCAGGTATTGCATGATCGTGACCGTATCAAGCAGTGCTTGCGATCATGCGACTTCGAGCGGCACAACGGAGAAAGACGCGAAATGCCGTGTGATATTCCATCGTGGCCATAGGGGCTTGAGAGGCAGAGTTAGAAAAATCGCAGTATACCTCACTAAATGTCTGAAACATACAGACCATAGGCTTAGTACTATGTTTTAGACGTCACAGCCCGTCTGCCCAAAGACCAGGCGCCTTCGCACGCAAACGTCGAACGCGATGCCAGCGGCAGCGGGTCGCTGCTGTGTGATGGACAGCCCCCAAACACACACACACACACACACACACACACACACACACAGAGCTCTGGAATCGGTTCTTGCGTCGACGGGCGCCGCCGCTGATACCGAGAGTCCGTCGCTCGAAGTGGATATGCGTCAACCCTCCCGGCTGCCAAAGAAAGAGCCAGGCCGTGCGCTTCACTATCTCGGAGACATGGACCGTTTGTTTGGGCTTTGTTCTTTCCGGAAGAAATATAAATGGGCATCTTTGGAGTCACTATACGGACTTTTGAAGGATAACAAATGTCGTTTATTTGCTCTATACGAGGATTAAAGTTTACTCTATACAGACATATGTAGACTAAATAAATTATACAGAAAATAATACGCATTTTTATGAGACATACTGGTGAATTTAAATATTTACAAAATGAGAATTGACATTTTTTTATTAAAAGTGGCATCTCTTACGTACTCAACATTTTCTGAACTAGAAGCGTCTCTAGAAAGTTCATGATAGAGCAAATAAAATATTATCAACAAATAAATGAGTAGATAATTCGACCTGTTATTTCAAATATTATTTGATAACAATTTACTTATAAATAAAATGAATTTTCTCGTAAACGAAACTTGTAAAAACCTTTGTAGCTGTAGAGATTTAGACTACAAAAGATAAACAGATGTTTAAAACAAGTTTTGAGGTACGTAAGAGATTAATTAGAATTTTAGAAATTGTTCCTGAAATCTTGATGAATTACTTTTTACGAAAATTATTTGAAAACTTGTAATAAATTGCAATATACCAACTGAGTGCTAAAATGCACTCTTGTAATTTCAAAACTCAACTCATTTCATCACCAGAAGAAACATTTTGAGATGAATTGATTCGTTTGCAAGAACAGATCACTCTGTAACAACAAATTAATAAGCCTACTCGATTTCAAAAATTGTGAAAGTAAAATCAAATCACATTTAATAACATGATTAATTTTTTCAACAAACTAATACAGCAACATTTGGAGTAAAATTGAATAATTCCGAGAATCGATACTGGGCAGAATCGAGGCTCGTTGGCTCGTGTGCACCCTTGGACGCGAGGGCGGCGCGGAGTCGCCGTCGAAATCTATTTCCTGCGACGTCGCAGTTCCTTTCCCCGCCGCCTGGAACCATCCTCCGCTTCTTACACACGCCATTTGTTATCTACTATCGCCTATTCTGCCCAGCGTTCCTTTTTTTTCACGCCCGCGTTATCGCGTGCTAGCGTTCGATACCTCCTGGTTCTTATTTTGTCTTGCGCTTCGCTTTTTTTTTTTTTTTTCCTTCTATTTTTCACGTTCCGTTTTCGTGTGCCCTCGTTCTCTTGTTTCGGAGGAGAAGTCCGGTGAGTGGTCGGCGTCACCTTTATCTTTGGGTCTCTTCATTTTCCATTTTCTCCCCGAGGGGCCTGTCTCTCTCCCTCTTTTTCCCTCTTCTCTCTCTTCTGTCTCTCTCTAGCTCGCTCGTTCTGAGTTCTCGACCGTCCTGGGCTGTCCGAGGAGTGACCAGAAGCGAAACCTCCGCCTGCTGCACCCCTTCCTCCCCCTCCCTCTGACCCCACCAATCACTTTCGAAGAGGAACCTCCCTTTGTGCTGTCCCTCTGATTTAAACGGGGCCCTTTCTGCACCCTCCCGCTCGCGGCCGCCATTGCCCGCCAATAGAAGGCGGTGCACCTCAGCACCTTTTATGCTTAGTCTGAACGTATTTCCTGCTCTATGAATACGACATTGGGCGATAGTTTGTAACTTGTAAGGATTCACATACAACAACTTTTTTTATCAACTTCTTGGTCGGTTTTCTGATAGAGGTCTTGCGCGAATTTAAGCGACAATTTTCAACCAGGGAATGTATTACAGTTGGTCGTATCTGCGCATGGTTTCTTGAGGCCTCTTTTCGCCAAATGCGAAAGGAGTGACGGCCAAAGGACTATGAGATCAAAATTTATATCATGTTTTCTGTGCAAAATAGTTATTATTATAAGAGAGAACATTTCTGATAATTACGTTCTGTCAACAGTTCTCGTCGCTAACATTTATTCTTAATTCAACCAGTGTTAGTAAAGGACGGGGGGTAGGACTCATAAAATGTGCACGTATATGATCCTTGAGAAGTCATAGAATTTTCTTAATGCTCGTATTACTTGCGTCAATCACCGAGTAAACGATTTATTTTCACCAACTTCATACACATTTATTACAGAGTTAACATATATATTTTTCTTATAACGATAGGAATGAGAAAATATTTGTTAAACGAAAATTGCATAATACCTAATTTAGAGTTATATTTTTGTTCCATTATTTAGATTCATCTCTGGGGAAATAATTATAGCTATTGTTGTTTATTTTATTTGACTTATGGGATGAAGAGTGCAAATTTTACTCCAATTCTTTTCTCCAATTTAGGAGTAATTTACCACAAAAACAGTATTTCTACAGCCATTTACGACAAATGTCTTACCAGAAGTAGTTCTCATTATTAAATAATTTTAATTATAATCTAAAAAATAAAATTGAATTTACTTTTTAGTATTATGACATTTAAATTTAGATAATGTATCAAATTAATTTCAAACATTTATGAACGCCATTATAACTATTAATTAGAAAGAAAAATCTTCAAATAAGTGAAAAGTGATATTGTGGGTTATTAACGTGTATGTAAACACAAATTACACTCTAAACCTAATTTAACGGTACGATACGTTGAATAGAACGAAACATTTAAACGAATGAGGTCAGACGTCCAGCAGACCGGGTTGCTGGTGCTAATCATTGAAATGTTTACTACTGGTCAGTACTAAGCCAATATTGACTTCGTTTGCCGAGTGAGAGACGCCAAATACGAATTGGTTCAGCGTTAAGGCCAATACCATCAGGACGTTAGCATTGGAGTCGTATGACCATTTCTCTCCGGTCGAGAACATGTGATGGTATGGACCAACAATTGAACTGGAAAATAGATGTATACGTCGATCACATGATAACAGAAATTTAAGATTTTGAAGGTCTATAATAATAACTGTTTTCTGAATTCAACTTAAAAACCCACATTTAAACTACTTAAAATATTGGTTCAAGACATGATTACATCATCTGAAAGAAATCTTACCACTTCTCGTTTTATATGAAAGCTCAATACAACAATAGGTATGCTTTATAGGATATACGATTGTTTTTTAGGAATTCTTTTTTCACCGTTTATTAATTTCTTAACTAAGGACAGTTTGTTTAAATACAGTATGATATAATTTGATTCAATAAACTCGTTGAACGACAATGTAGTTAATTCGAATATCACGAGAATAATTTGTCGGTGAACTTTAATGATTACATTATCGAAAGTCAAATATCTGACGTTTTAATCACGATCTGTCACAAGGCGTTCCATCGTATCTCTTCTTTTCCTGTTAGTTTTCCAAAAATTTAATGAACATTTTAAGCTAAAATTCCAAATCTACTGCACAAAAGTAATAACTTATCGTCTCCTTGATTCTCACTTTCCGGTTGCCTTTGAATAAATGTACAGTATCAGCGACTCCATGATTTGCACAAGAAACAACAAATATAAATATATTTGTCTTGTAATTTATTTGAACCATATATTGTCTTTGGCCACTTTATACAGGCAACTAAATTTTTCTTTTGCTTCTTTCTTATTAAATTTTTATTACAAAAAGTTTGTTTCAGAAATGTTATTCTCTTTAACAAACTTTTGTAATACAACATGTATAAGAAAGAAGGAAAATAAAAAAATAATTGTCTTTAGAAAATGGCCAGAGACAATATAGACTACTAATAACAAATATAGAAATCTTATAACAAATACTACAAGCATGGAGAATCTTCAACAAATAAACTGTTCGTAATTTATTGAAGGAAATATTTCAATGAAACATAATCCACGTACCCAATTTGCATCCACTATTCCTCTCTTCTTGATACCTTTGTAATTTCGAGTCTTTAAAATACGTAAGCTCAAGAATTTCAAGGCTGAATTTTTTTGCAAAAATTATAAATGGTAAAATTTTTATTGTCATATCTACAATATGTTAAATACTTCAAACAGATTTCAAGAAAACCGTTTGTAAACAACGTGCCACAGCCCTATTTGCGTTTTCACATTTTTTTATTGTACATCTCCAAACTTTCAAAATGCCGCCTGTAAAATCTGTTCAAAGTCAGGTAGAACATGTCCATTTTGAGGGCGCGATTTCTGGAAGACACGACGTTCCCGATGCGGGTTATCTCCATGCCGCTTCTGCTGTCGGTTAAAGAATTTCAATACTACAATTTTGCGAAAATGATAAATGTTCGAACTCTAATGTCACACGTAGAATTTGTTAAAAACTCTGAAATCATATTAAAAAAACTTCTGTAAACGATGTCACAGCTCCATTTGTCTTTTTAGGTATTCTTATTACTATGGGGCGGAATTTAATGAAATGTCTTTTCGCTTTAGAACAAGGCCGTTTGGTATATCAATTTATTTTATGTTATGACGAAAGGAAATTACTCATTTTATATATCATTGTTTTGCATTTTTTTTGTCGTTTTCGACTAATAAGTCATTTTTTACCGTTTCAGCCATTTTTTATGATTAAAATTTCAGCCATAGTTTCGTCGGTTTTAATATAATTTAAATGGTATTTACTTCAAATATTATTTACGTTATGCAACAAATGTTATTCACATAATTCCTGAGTAGGCTATTCGTTTTCTTCGCTCCGAAATTGTAAGGTCGGCGGTTTAGAGTACTGCGTAATTAAAGGTTCCTGTGACGCCTATCAGAGCCGTTGTCGATTCGTCTAATTTCGCGATGAAGACCAAAATATCCTAGTAAAGAACCAAACTTTGGCACGCTGATTGCATTTGAACGAAAGGAAGAAGTCTCGATTACTTTTGTAACATAATGCAACAGCTTAAGTTGTTCATACGAACCTTTTGATAACATTTTGTACATCATTTTTCCATGTTTTTAGAGCATTTTAAAATTATTTTAAGCGCATTTTATTGATCATTTTTGGCGATGTTTTCGATCATAAAAATCCGCCCTCTATTTATTATACACTACCAAACTTTCAAAATGCCCTCCTGTACAAAATTTGTTCAAAGACACAACATTCTCATTTCTGAAAGACACGACGTTCCCGATGCGTGGCACCTCCACACCACACCTGCCGCCGCGGGGCAGGCAACTCAACAGATGAAATCGAGTCGCAGTCAAGTTTTGCACCCCAATGTTTACGCTGGCTCCGTCGGCGTCGTGGGGGGAAATGGACTCCCTGCTCGTCCCCTGTCCCCCTGCTGGGCTCTCCTCAAGGGCTGGGAGGGGGCGGAAGGGCGAGTGCTGGGCAAATAGTGGCCGCCAGAAACCCTCCTGCGCCCGCGTCAGGTGGACAGCGGCGAGAGAAGGCGGAGCGGGGGTGGGGGAAAGGCGACAAGGGGAGAGAAAGAAAGGAAACGGAGAAAAAGAAAACGAGAACCAAGGTAGGAAAGAAACAGCAGACGAAATGTACCGGAGCTATGTTTGTAACTCGTGAACGCGTCGGTTTTAATATCATTTTAATGGCACTTACTTCAAATTATATTTACGTTATGCAACAAATGTTATTCACATAGGCTATTCGATTTCTTCGCTCAGATATTGTAAGGTCAGCCGTTGTGAGTACTCTCTAATTTAAGGTTCCTGTGACGTCTATCAGCGCCATTGTCACTTCCTCCAATTTCGCGATAAATAAAGACCCAAATTTCCTGGTAAGGGACAGTCCAAACCAAACATTTGCTAGCTGATTGCATTTGAACGAAAGAAAGAAGCACATAGCTGTGTTCCATTTGTGTATGTAATAAATCGTCACGTAGCTGTGTTCTATTTTAAAATCGAACGTCACATAGAATTATTTGTATATTTCGCAGATTCGGTGGTGTAATGGTGAGCGTATCGGGCTGTTGTACCCAATTTTGCGAGTTCAAAACCGATCGAAGGCATCCACCGGAAGGGATGAGAAGGCGGCTTTCCCATGTACTAGATTAACTGCATGTAAAAGATCCTCAGGCTTAAAAGAAGAAGCCTTTGAGCTCAATTCAAATCGCCTGTTTCGTCGCCCGAGATACCTTCTTTCTCCGCTGGATGGTGAAAAGAGGGTAGAGAAATTTGCTTGGTCAGACGGAAGAGATGGTCTAATGCCCAGAGTCTCGCCTCAAGGCACTATCCACAAGTATATCACAAGAATATATTTGTATATCACATTCATTCTTGAAATACGGCTACTAGTACAAATTCAGTGTTAAAATAATGAATGAAGTCGCGACTACCTGCATTAAAAAAGATATATCATATGATTGCTGTGAGATGCATTATCAAAAACGACCAGACGGGGAAAAGATCAAGAAGGTAAGACCGCACAATCCTTTGTTCCGGGAAGAGAAGAGGACAAGGATAAGGAAAAAATTATCATCACCGTAGCCCGATCATTGAGATACTGCACCGGCAAATTCGTTTTAATACTTGGAGAAACTACGGAAAACTAATTACACCAGCCTTCCGAATTCTCCTCCGGACAGCGGCTGTATTCAATTTAGTTATGTGTCTTGTGTCGCAAATCTGATCCCGACGTGACTCGAACTCTGGGACCTCCAGCTACAACGGCAACGGATATTGCCACCGAGTCATCGCAGGTTGTGCAAAGCACGGAGCGCCCTGCGGGTAGAGCAGAAGCAAAGAGAAGGCGCGCCCACCGCAGGTAGCAGCAGGTAGCGGCGGCGGCGGCGGCGCGTGGGTTGCCGAGGCGAGGCGCGTATATTCTCCCGAACGGGGGCACGCCCCCTCCGCTGGCGACTCAGCAGGTTCTGGAGGGCGCCGCCCCTCCGCCCGCGGATAAACAGAGCGTGGCGCGGACGCCCCGGCGTGGCGGGGGACAAGGCGGGGGCGGGGACGAGGTGGGGGCGGGGACGAAGGGGGCGGAGAGTAGGGACGAGGCGGGGAGGGGGTGGGGAGGGGGCTGGGCGGGGCTGGGCGATGCGGGCGAACGGGCGTACGAACACGGGGAGCTGCGTTTTGGATAGAGGCGTTTTAAAGGCACATGCCAACTAACGTGTAGAAGGTTAACAATGCCTGTTGTAATACACTGCAACGTACACGCTGAACACATTAAATAAGCAGCGATACAACTAAATGAACGCTGAAGAATTAGTACTGTAGTAGATATTACTGATTTAAAATTGTTTTGTACTGAGGTTTTGGATTCATTTGTCACGTCTAGATAGAAAACTGTCCAATGTAACGGTAATTTTTTGGGTTTACAATTTTTTTTTCAGTTAAGTTTTATGAAGAGGGCACCAGAATCTTCAAAAAGCGCACTATTGAAAGTGAAGCGTGCAACTCAATTTCTACTAGCGTCACTTTCATGGTGATCTTCACTTTTTCCGATGATTCATCAGCACAAAGTACTGCATTTTTAATTCAATTACTCTAAAATTTCAGAAGCTCATAAGTTAAGATCAAAAGCATTTTTCTTGAAGTTGTCAACGTTTCTTTTGCTTGAGCTCTTTCAATCTGTAGGATGTAGTTCCAGCTAAAAATGAGCTTACATTATATTTAAATAATAATATTGGGTTATTTCGAATCACTGAAGTATGTTCGATACAAGGAAACACAGGCATTTATTTGAATAGTTTCTCAGAGCGTCAAATAAAAGGGGATGATGAATCCGAGTGGATGTGACGTAGATTTCTCCCTAAAGTAGATACATTGCTACTGGTTTAGTGGTTAAGGTAGCAATTTATATCACTGCAGTACCTTTGACCGGAAAGTCCTTGGGTTCAAGTTCCGATGATGGTAGTATTTTCAGCACCAGCCAGGTCGTTAGGTCGTAGATAGTAGGTGAAAAGTATCGCCCCTTTATTTGACACAAACATGCACTATACTTAAGGGACCATTGTCCATTGCCGCTGACGCTTCTAAAAACACGAAATAATGAACCAATCAATCAATCAGAGAGAACCGACGGCGAGAGGAACTTGCGAAGAGAGAAGCGAGCGCGAGCGCGAGCGGCGCGAGGTAGAGCGCGGGTGAGGTCGGGTGAGGTCGGATGAGGGCGGGTGAGAGCGGTGTGAGGGCGGGGTGAGGGCGAGTGAGGGCGGGTGAGGGCGGGTGAGGACGGGGTGAGGGCGGTGTGAGGGCGGGGTGAGGGCGAGGGCGGGTGAGGGCGGGGTGAGGACGGGGTGAGGGCGGGGTGAGTGCGGGGTGAGGGGGGTGAGGGCGAGGCGAGGCGGGGCGGGGCGACGGTGCGAGGGCTTCGTTAAAGCGTCTGATGAGGCGAAGCAGGCGAACGGTGCCTCGCGTGATCAGCGCAAGACGAGAAGGACATTCCCCCTCCTTCCCTCCCCTTCCTGCTGCCTCCAGCGATGAAATCCTCCCACTCCGACCTGTGCAATCGATGAGGACCTCTCGATTCGAGGTCACAGGGCACACCTCGAATCACAGGAAGCACCGCCAGCACGCCAAGAATAGGACCGGCTCGCGATCCAGCAAAGAGCTCGGAGCTCACCAAAGGTACGTAAATAAATGTATTCCTCTTAGAAAATAATGGAAAAATCTTTATTTAGAACACCTACGAAATATGTAATTTAATTGTATACCGTAACTATGCAACAATAAATGTATAATTAAATTTTGTTAAAAAAATTGTCATCCCGAACGGGATTCGAACCGATATCTATATACTACCGGGTCTATTATAAATAGGGTTGTAACAAAAGTGAGGTTCCCAATGAGCTACAGCATTGAAGGAAGGTGCTAGGCTAAATCCGACAACAGTGCCGTGTGCAGTGGTTCCCCCACATTCGAGCTCGCCAGTCAGAGATTCACTGCGTCACTCAGTGTTCGCGTGGCAGCCGTCAGAGATGGAAGTGCTGATTGCCGCTCCCGCCAAGTACGAGGTTCGAGCAGTCATCCGGTTTCTCCATCCAAGGAAGTTACCGCAATCCAGAAGGAGCAATCCAGAATCGCCGGAGAGGACGACTGACGGAGAGAGTAGTGCTTCACAAAAACGCTCGACCCCACGTCGCTCGTTCAACACAAGAGATTTTGAAGAAATTTGGGTGGACCGTTATGCCCCATCCCCGTACAGGAGGGACTTAGACCCCAGTGATTGTCATCTCTTCCCCAAGCTAAAAGAACACTTAGGTGGCGAACACTTCAAGAGCGACGATGAAGTCCGAGCAGAGGTGACACACTTCCTCAACAGATTGGCGGTAGACTTCTTCCACTTATGAATACAAAAGCTAGAGCACAGTCTTCAAAAGTGTGTTGAAAAAATGGAGACTATGTTGAAAAAGAGACAACAGTGTAAGCTTTTCAACGATGTATAAATTAATAACAATTAATAATGTTTTCTATTTGTAAAAAATATGGGAACCTTACTTTTGGTACAACCCTCGTATATACTAATATAACTAAACAATAATACCCATCCCCAAAATCTGAAAAGTTTGGCGTGACAAACTTCAACAACTTCTACAAGAAAAAGAAAGACGAAAACTGACCAAAAGGGCCTAGGGGCTAACATGGCTATCTGAGTTCAGCGAGTGTCACATCTCAGCAAAATCAGATGCGTAAAAGTAGAAGCGCTGCTGGTCCAAAGGGCTCTCGAGACTGTAGAGTTAATGGCACCTGAAGTTCCGTGAGCTCACAGATAAATGGAAGATAATCCGAGTATGAAAGTGATTAGATACCTACAAACCAATAGTAACATTTAAAAGAAAATGCACGATAATAAATAACATAGAATTTTGAGAAAAATAAACAGAAACAAGTAACAGAAAAACATGGAAACTTCGATTAGAAATGCTGATAACTTCTCATTTGATGTAAGCCTTCTTCAATTAATTCAAAATTTCTAGCTTTCTTAGAGGATTGGAATTCAAAAGAATGAGATCTGTTATGAAGATTATTAAAACTATTTGTGGAGACCATTAAATTGTAACATGTAATGGAGTTCATCCGACGCTTCTAGGTTAGTATGTTATTCAATATATCACATTGTCACATGACAAACTAGCAAACAAACTCTCCGAAGCTTGTTTTTGACCTCACTCTGTGGCATTAACGTCACGTGTCCTTACTCATCCAATGACCCACTTCATCGTGCTCATTAAGCAACGTCAACGCTGAGGGATCAAACACTGTCGGGCAGATTCCGCGTTGCTTCAAACCAAGTTCATCACTTGCGTCGTAATAGGATTTCAAGAAGTTTTCTTTAGGGTAAGTATAAGAAATCTTAAATGATAATAACAGAATATTAATGCAACGATTTCTTCTATATTATTGTCAACAGTGTAAAAGTTACAATGCTTGCAGAAAATCCCCTATAATAAGAGAAGTGTTTCTTTGTGTGTTAGAGTTTGTATGTGTAGAATAACGCATGTGCAGATTTTTTCTAACAGAATTGCACTTCTGACTTAGCACTGTTTAAGTTCCTATTTTTTTACAAATTAGTGAAAGAGTGTTTAATACGCATTAATTCAGTAAAGCAAAAAGTGAATGATGTGCAAATGAGTACCGCACACTCTATTTTCAAAAATTAACGACGTACCCAAATTAAAAGTACACTAGAAACTTAGCTATTTCCTCAATCCGCATGGAAATCACAGAAAAAACAGAGCCGTTCCAACGCATTAAAACACGGCAAACTCTACCGAAGAGGACCAAAATATTCTAATCCCAACGCGCCTGGTTAAAGCAGCGACGGAAAAGATTCGAGTACTCCAACTCGTGCGGAACTGTGTTGTGCAAATTCTGAGCGGTGTTTCCCGCGGCCCTCGGCGAACGGAGCGTCCGGCGCAGCCCATCGAGATTCGAACGCGCTGACGGTGGCGGAGGAGGGGGGCGGCGGAGGAGGTAGCAATGGCAGAGATGGTGCAGGGGAGATGGCGATGTTGGTGTGGATGTTGCAGTGTTAGCGGCGGCAGCGGCGGCTGTGGTGATGGTGGTGGTAGTGGTGGTGTGAATGTTGGTGGTAGTGGTAGTGGTAGTGTTGGTAGTGGTGGTGGTGGTAGTGGTGCTGGCAGTGGTGGTGGTGGTGGTGGTGGTGGTGGTAGTGGTGGTGGTGGTAGTGGTGGTGGTGGTGGTGGTAGTTGTAGTGGTGGTGTTGGTAGTGGTGGCGGTGGTCGTGGTGGTGGTAGTGGTGTTGGTGGTAGTGGCGAGTGGCGTTGGGGGTGGCAGTGGTGGTGGCTGTGGTGCTGGTGGCAGTGGTAGTGGAGGTAATAGAAAGGGGGCAGTGAGAGTGATGTTGGGGGATGCAGTGGCTGTTTCGGTAGTGGTGGTGGTGACAGCAGGGAGGATGGTGGCGGTTGATCCGTGACGATGGAGGCGGAGGCAGGCGGAGGAGCAGGCTGGAG
The DNA here is from genome assembly GCA_031308135.1 of Acheta domesticus. Taxonomy (NCBI): domain Eukaryota; kingdom Metazoa; phylum Arthropoda; class Insecta; order Orthoptera; family Gryllidae; genus Acheta; species Acheta domesticus. Next base: position 117,539,967 of record JAHLJT010009355.1, read on the forward strand.
GGGGCGGCGTTAGTGGCGGCAGAGAGCTAGGCGAAGGAGAAGCCCGGCCGCAGACGGAAATGGGGGTGAAGGAGGGAGGGGCGGGCTAGAGGTCCGGCGGGGGCGGCAGAGGGCGCGGGGCGGCGTGGGGCGTGGCGGTGGGGGGGCGGGCTAGAGGTCCGTGGGGGTGGCGGGGGGCGGGGGGGGGCGCAGTGCCCTGGGGGTTGGGCCGGGGCAGCGCCGGCGTAGCCGTGTCGTTAGCGTGGGCACTCGCATTAGCAAGTTGGCGCGGCCGCCGCCGTAGCAGGCGCAGGGCGTAATGGGCAGCGACCGTTCGCCCACGGCCGGACTTCGAGCCGGCGCCGCTCCTCTTCCCAGCACACAGTGAGGCGCAACGAGTTCGGGGCCACCAAGTCTACGATCGATATTACATTTACGGAATGTACGGAGAACGGATATTACATTTATTACTCGATACAATTAGACAAATTTCAATCAAAATTACATAGTGTTCGAGAAAATCGGTTTTCAACTGACATATATATTTTTCAGAGAATATTTACATAATATTTTAATCCAATGAAACTATAGTATTTTAAATTGATGTCGAAGTTGTTGATTGATTGATGTTGATTGATTGATGTTGAAAAATACCTACTCCAGTTTTCAAAAGTAGCACAAACTTGACGAAAGTCAAAGATCCTTATAAGAATTCTCTTCATAAATTCTCCTTATAAATAAAAATAAATAAGAATAAAAATAAGAACTCTATTTATAAAGAATAAATCAGGAATTCAAGTTGTAGCTATTGGTACCGCAATGTGTGATACATTTAAAAAGAGACAATTACGTTTAATTAAATAAATGGCTCAGTAAATTATACAAACGTATAACAACAACAATTACACAAATAAAACAATCACACAAACAATATGAAACACAAAAACAATTTATGAAAAACTAAACGAGTACAAACAGTGACACTGACGAGTACTGACAGTTACTCATCCCAATAAACTTCACATACGAGTATTGACAATTCCAATTTCATCACGACAAACACTCAAAAACAAATACAGAGACAATACAAGTACAAAATAAACCTACAGTAAAATGCAAACTTATTTTGCATCTTTGCTACATATTACTCATTTGTTATTTTGTTACCGAAACGTTATTATATTAATGAATTTTTTTGTTACTGGTAACGATAATACGAGTTTGAAATCATACAATTAGGGAGGGGTTCCTCTTTGGATGCACCATATGTATGGGCCTACTTGGCAGTACAGAATATATTTTAATTAGATTGTTCAAATTATAAAAATTAGTATTTTTTAAGACCTGAATTAAAATTTTAATATCCACTCACAAAATCCAAGAAAACAAAATAACTCACATAATACCAAAATAAATTCTTTAAACAGTTTGTTTTGCAAACCTGGACGTCCTCGTTTGGTAATTCTCAAATATCGAATTATTACGATACGACTGATATACCATGTTTATCCACTTCGTAAAAATTCCAATATACTATGACTTCCGTTTTAATTTCTCTATTTGTCCTGCAAAAGGTGACATACTGCAGTAATAAACCTTTTTAGTCGTCTCTGAAACACAATGCATGTCGAACAGAAGAAAGCAAATTTAAGGAAGCATTCGACACGAAAACGCTGTGTTTACCCAAACGCGAATTCGGCCGCGTACACTTCCACTCTTACTATATCCTTAGACCCATCGCCTACACAAGTTCTCCGTCGCAACGGCGACTTGGCGGCCGTTTGTAGAGAATGGCGGCGTGTGGGGATGGGGGAGGGAAGGGGAAGGGAGAGGGATTAAATGACTCCCCACTTAAAGGGCGTCCGGAGATTCGCTCCTTTGTTGTCAATATCGGTATTTCAACCGGAGCCCCACGGAACGTGAGATTTCTTCAAAGGTTCACAGAGATAGCAGAGAATGCGTTTGTAAGTTATCGTTGAAGAAAAACGTCAGTCTATGTAGCACTGCTGTAATATAACCTGGGATTGAAATATCATTTCTCCGGAAATGAAAGAGGACTTGCTTCACAATTGGGTTTTGCGTGACAAAAACTATTATAGCGTGAAGAAGCAATACCCGGAACGCAGGAAAAGCACAGCCGTGGAGGCGGATATACTTCAAAGGGGAGTATTGCATTTCGAACCTTTTCTGAAATACAGATTCTTCGTAATAGTAAACTCACGGTTATATTATTTTTCGCAAAGGAGAGTTAATATTTAGAGAGTGATTCTTCTCTCTATGCTTAAGCAAAACATGTTTAGAGATATTTTGTAATAAGATGGCATACCTGAGAAAAATAAGAATTAACTCTCAGAAATCGTGTCACATTTTTACTGTGTATTTTATATTTAAATAAATGAATCGGATAACACAAATGTCTACATTTTTACGCAACTTACATCAAGGTGAAAAGGATGGCCAGCTTTTGAGATTAAAGCGTCAAGAGGTTACCACTTAGAAAGGTTTTCGGATTATGGAGAAAAAAATTTAGAATTGCCACATACAATTTCACAAACATTTTCATTCAGTACTAACAAAAATGTGGAAAAAAAAACAAAAATGTGAATAAAAATTTCATTCTACACTCTATGAAGTATTTTGACTCCATAGTATCAGAAATGATCAACACAGCGTGACGTGAAACTTCTAGTAAACTAGACTTCACTAAATATTTTTTGACCCCAGGGAAGATTGACCCTACAAGAGAGTCATTTTATTATTTTTTTAAATAACTTTTTTTAATAACGAAAATTGATTGAACTATTGGTTTACTAGATGTTTCATATCGGTAATATTAAAACATGGAAAGAAAATAAATGAAAGTATTATTTGTAACAGTGATGTGAAGATTGATGCCACCAGTGAGAGTCCGTGGAACGTGTGTCACGATGAAATCATCTCTCCATTACCTCGCTACCAGAGAGCACTACGTGGTCAAAGTCGCCCTGAACGCTGTTACGCTTTATATAAGAAATATGATTAGGAGGGATTCAGATAAATAAATTTAAGAGTGATTTTTGTTAATTTTATTTAAATTTTTTATTTAATTTTTTGTGCTTATCCTCTTTTTTTTACATGCGATTCCATCAAGTTGGAAAATGGCGGGGATACTACTGATAGTTACTTTTTCTGACGGTAGTTGCGCTAAGAAGCTCGTGGCATGCCATTGTGCAACGAAGATTGACATTGTCACCATTAGGAGACCTTGACAACGCTGGTTTATAATGCTATATTTTAGTACATTTTCTTGATGCCGACGACCTTAGGCCTACACAAAGCAACAGAGAACATAAATTCGAAGTCTGAAGTGATGCCCATCTATAACACACTTGTGAATAGAATACGTCTGAGATTCTTCTCGTCCAGAATTTTGTCAGCATTTGGATTAACAAGTGCCGGTTGAAATAATATTTTAGATTCAAGAACCAAGTACGGAATATGTAAATGCTACATTGAGTCGAGGCGAAATTTCCTGCGATTATTGCACGCGTTTCACAGTAGGCATCTTTGAACGGTAACACAATGCTCAGCTAATTCTGATATGTAGTTCTCTTCGTAAGAAGTAAGTTCCGATAGCCTGAAACTGTATACGATATCTTTTTAGCTTAATAATACAAAATCATCACTCGCCGTGGCAAATGAAACGAACGATGGAAAATATGCTGAACAAGTTTCTGTTCTTACACAGTACTTTCACTTGACAAAAGGAAATGAATTAAACTTTCTCCAGTGCACAATGATCATTTATTAATTAAACCTTCGCAATCACAGAGCACTTCATTATTATTATTTTCAGAAATTTTACCTAAAAATTATCAAAATGAAAATGATCCTACTTTTGTAAGATCAGTAAATGAGAAGAGAAATTGTAAGTACTTACCATTTCTCTTCTCCTATAAAGGATCAGTTTCATCTCTGTTTCAGAAAGAATCCAGATAATCTGTAGCGTTTATTAAAACAAGAACTCAGTCTGCCTTGAAGTTTTGAGCGAGTGTTGGATTTAATTAGATTTCCGCCGGACTATCTGTACGACTTAGAACTATTCCAGAAAGTACGGTATAACAAAGAAGTCTCAAATATTTCAGTTTTCTGAAAGAACAGATTAAAGAAGCCCTTTAAATACCATCTCGTGTCTGCAAGGAAGATTTAGTGAGATTGAGAGCAGTGAGAACATCACCGTTCTTTTTAAGTATCAAATAATAGTGTGTTTTATTTCAAAATACATTTTTGCGACAAACATTATTTCAGTCGGTAATTGCACTTAATAATACAATTTCACTCTAATGAATAGATTTTAAACCTGTTTAAATGGGTTGAAATTTATTCCATATATTACATTATTTGGTCTTTTGTTTATTTACAAATTTTAACTTTTATTTTAGCATAACTTTCTGTTGCTTTTAGAAAATGAATAAAATATTTTAGGGACTTCAAATGTATATAAATGATCCGAATTCCTAATGTATTTTGAAGTTAAATAATGAACATGTCATGAAATTTAAAATGTTATAATCACACTGATAATTTATCTCTCCTTCAGGGTTCAATCACAATAATCTAAATTCTCAGAGAAATTCAGAAAACGATAACATGCAAGCATTTCTCTGAGAGAAATATTTTGGTCAAGAGTACAGAATGTATTTTATACATTTAAGATATGAAAGTTATTCCGAAAAAAAATCCGATTCCCCACCTTCACTTTTTAACACTATTTTCAGAAATTATTTGCTTCTGCAACATATTATCCCAAATATTTTATTAATACATACGCCTGTTTCAATTTTTCTTTATTTTCCAAAAAACATTTATGTTTATCCTACACGACCCGCTGGGTAATTTGCCAGAGATTCAGATAATTTATCCCGAAAGAAACTGCGAAAACATCGGATACCGATTGAAGCGGAACGACCCGGCCGAAAGAGCCTCCGAAGCGCATCTTGTGATGTCGCGCATCTGCTCGAGATGTTTCGATCCCTTCGCAATAGCTGCCGACCGCAACGCCCAATGACACGGGCACGAAACAGCGTCACGGGCGGATTCAAAGCAGAGATAACAAATTGCATTGGCCTCGCAAAGGAAATACGGGCCCGACCGTCCTCCGCATAAAGCAACGTTCGTAAAGCAAGCCCACCCACCCACCCACCCCCTCCCACCCTCCCTCCCCCTCCAACGGAACGAATGTCAAAAGTCGACACACTGCAAGCATATTGAGCTCGCCGTTTCAATAGGCGACGTGCCCACCCACGCACTCACTCACACGCACACACACGCACACACACGCAAACACACACGCGCTCACGCACAGTCGAAGTTGGGCGCGCGCGCCGTTCGAGCAAACACCGCGTCACACGGCGGGACGAAAAATAAAATAAAAAGTAAATAAAAGAAAACACGTCCTTCGTCATCGATCTGTTCGCCGCTGCCGCCGACGTCACTTGAACTCCCGTCTGGGCCCTTGGGATTGTGTGTCTGCCGTCGCCTTCTCTCCGCCGCCGACGACACGCCTTCGCTCCCTATTCTATCTCCTCTTCGTTTTCCTCGTTCTCTTCTTCGTCCTCCTTTTTCTCTTCGTCGTCCTTATCTTTCTCTTCAACCTCCTCTACTTCCTCCTTGTTCTCTTCCTCCTCCTCCCCCTTCATTCTTCTTTCTCCTCTTCCTCCTTTAATATCCTCCTTATTCTACTCCTTCTCTTTCCTCTTCCTCTTTCCTACTCCTCCTTCATTTGGTTCTCCTCCTCCTTCTTCTTCCCCTCCACGCTCTCTTTCTCTATTTTCTCCATTTTCTCTTCCTTCTCTTTCTTCTCCTTCTCCGCCGCCACTTCCTTCGCAGCCTCCTCCTCCTCCTCCTCCTAATCCCCAGCCTTCCACTGCCTTCCCGTCAGACCTACTTTCTTCTCTAACCCTATCTCATCTTCCTCCAGCCCTGTTCATTGCCACCTGCTTTGTCACAGCTGACGCTACTGCCACATCCTTCACATCCGCAAGTTCGTCAACCTCTTCGTGTACCTCCACCGCCACCTCCCCATCCCGAATCTACCCTCTTCTTCCACCTCACTCACTACAAATATCGCCCCTCCTCGCCTCCTTCCCCCTCCACCGCCTACTCCGACATCGTCGTCGTCGTTGTCGTCGTGTTCGAATATCCGCATGCATTCAGGCAGCCACTCTGCCTTTCTCCGATCGCTGGCAGAAGCAACGTCACTCTCCCGCTGTTTGTGCAACGGTCGCCCGCCCGCCCGACTCTGAATAACCCACCCCGCCCACCCTCTCCACCGCAATTCGGAGCCCTCTCCCGCCCGCCTTCGCCTCGCCGAGCAGCGTTCACATGTATGGATAGCCCCCGAACGGTGACGTCGGGGGATGTAAATTTTGATCTTTATATCCGCTCCCGGAGAGCGGGCAAGTTTTATTGCAATCATAAAGTTCTCCGGGAGTTTGTTTGTTGATTCAGGGGGCGGCGGGCGGGGTGGCTGCGGTGAACGGCGGGGGTGGGTGGGGGAGGTGGCGCTAAGCGATACGAGGCAATCGCGGTGGCCGCCACGGCCCCCTGCCCCCCTCCCACCCTCTCTTCACCCGTGCCAGGCCGCGCGTTTCCAGCGGGCCGTGATGGCCAACAATGCGGATTAATGGAGCCGCGCTCGCCCGCCGCTAGGCGCGCCGCCGTCGCTCGTCGCCGGCGAGGTGCGCGCTCCGCCGACCGATTTATGGAGACCGGAATTTTTGCTCCTGCTCATTTGTAAATGACACCAGCGCAGCCGGGCCCACAGCGGCGCGGCAGGATAATGGCCCCAAGCGCGGGTGTAATTGCGGGCTGTTACGCACGAAAACGGTGGTGATCGGGCGAATTACGTTTTGAGTTTTGTGTTTTTGGTAAAAAAAATAATTGATTGAACGGTTTCATCAATTTTTTAAAAGCAAAGTGAACAAAGAATGGGCAGTTTAAAAGAGTATCATTATTTTCAAGAGCCCAGAGGGGCAGAACAATGCAAAACCTCAAGTGTCATGCAGAAATGTATTCAATGCTTGCATTTTCTGATAACATGTTTTATTATTATCTGATATGAAATATTATTCCAATGTATTTCTTTTTTATGATTATTTTATGCATTATTATTTTTATGATAATTTAAGATTTAATGCATTTCTATTTTGTGTATTCTGTCCACTGCTTTGTTTCGCAAAAATTCTGAAATCAGCTTCGAATATTACCAACTTCACCATTATTTACTAAAAACTTCCGTGTTTTTTGTATAATTGTAAATAAAACACACCAGCCGTTGTAGTTATAAAGTATTTGTATTGCTTCAGTGTTACAGTTTCACGCATCTTATATATTATTTCTCAAAGGGCTGTTTGGTCTTTTCAATAAATTGGGCGACATACGAAACCGATCTGTATAAAGAAGCAATGGATTAAAAAATCGTGTTTCTTTTCACCTGCACATGTGACATTCGTATTGAAAAAGGGCGTTAAAAATACCTAAATATTAAAAAAAAGTAGTAATTCGGGATCTGTAATATCTGATTGCCGCGCGATCTATCGGAAGAAAATTACACTCGGACGGTGGCGGGAAATGCAATCTCAAGCATTTTTGTTTGTTTTAATTTAGTGTAGGTTGTGTAAGCACGTGAACGTGGTTTTCTACATTGAATAGAAATCTTGAAATATGAGAGGTTAATTAGTGATCTTAGTGAGGTTAGGTCGTTTATAATGCTGGAATACAAAAAGAGAATTTAAGCAGAAAACAGTTTGGTTATTTGACTAACCGTGCGATTTAATCGCACGGGATCTCACTAGTATGTATTAATGTAACTGTACACTTAAGAACGAACACTACTTGATCATGGTAATTATTTAACGAATTTTACCAACCTTGTATTCATAGACGATTATTATTATTATTATTATACTATTATTATTTTAATTATTATTATTAGTTTGGTTTTCACATTTTTGGAGTCAAAACTAAATTTGAAACATTTTAATTAATGTTGGAAAATTAGTGAAAATAAGTAAAATAATGGAGATGTTGCTTCAAGTAAAATGGATAACGCTGTTTTACGTCGATGTGAATATCCAAAAGGACGGTGCATTGCTTCAAATTTAAAGAACGGGTTTTTAAAACCAAGAGATTCAAAAGTTAAAAACACTGTCTCAAAGGAAAAATTCTAATTTCCAAAAAGCGTAAAAGCAATTCTCTAAACACTTGCAATTCAGTATCATCCACATTAAAGTGGAACATCAACATTCTTTGCCAACAACTTCGCACCGCAGATAAACTCGTAGAATCTTCTTCACTAAAACTTCAATAAACGCAGATGTTTCATAAACATGCCCTTATATGAATCTCTTGCGGTCTCTCTCAAACGCAAAAGCGATTATATTCCGCAAGAATTTCAAACTCTCGCAAATTGTAAACCAGATTCTCGCGCAATCGTTCGTGAAATTCCAGCAACGAGAAGACAGCAAACCATTTTAATTCACTTTTCTCCGCAAAAAGACGCGTCGCCAACAAATTATCATCATAAAAGACTCTTTGTGGGAAGAAAATATTTTATTCATCGCCCCCCACCCCCCTAGAAGTCAACTAGACGGCTGCAAACTTCGCGTCGTTTCCATCGTTGGCGACACAACGCCCTACTCGAACGACCCAAAACACACGTCGCGAGTCTCAAAATTGAAAAGAGACGCGGGGGGGGTTGCGAGGTCGTAACTCACTTACACGAAACTCCAGCGCCGGGCACGGCTTTGTCCGCCCTTAGCATGGAAAAAGAGGGGGTGGCCGGAGGCGGGGAGAGGGAGTGTCGCGTCGGAGGGGGGACAAGTAGGAGTGGGGGAAGCTTGCGAAAGCGGTGTTATGCAATCTGCACCGCGACACCCACCGTCAACCGACGCCGGCTTGGGGGAGGGGGAGAGAGGGGGATCCTTAGCCCACTCCCCTACTCTTATACGGGGTTTCTTTAAATTACTTTACGTCTAACCCGGTTTAAGATTCCTTCCCGGGTTTCGGCACCATCAAGAGCCTTGCCTTTGGTTGCGCAGATTACCTCCAGATTACAGTTACAAACTTTCCGGGAGTTAGGCGAAAGTTAATACATTGATTATGGAATATCGGCTGAGTGTACGCCGGGGTGGGGCCGGCCTCCGCGCCGCGGGGTTCTTGAGTGATACGTAAGAGAGCCGCGCTGGAAGTTCGTCATTTCATCGAGCGCGCGGAAGGCGGGCTTTTTGAATTTGATCGAATTTCCCGGCGCGCTCCCCGCCGCCGCGGCCTGCAGGATTAGCGAGGCCTGGAGTTAAGAGAGGGGCGGGGACCGGTGGCGGGGAGTGGTCGTGGGCAGGGGCGGGGGAGTTCGGGGGGAGGCAAAGTTGGCTGCCTCTCCCGTGCACCGCCGGAGTTTGAGGCTACGCCGCAAGTTTTGCGGGAAGACGCTAGCGATGCCGCGGCTCCGGCCCGGAGGAACGGAGAGGCGGGGGCGGGGGAGGTAAGTGAGACGACGTTCCTCGCATGCATATCGCGCAGGCGGAGCCCAACATGGCCGCAAGAGCCTCGCCGCAGTCTGCGGGCTCGCTCCAGTAACCGGAGACGGATGTCGTGAGCGCCTACTATAACGCTCCTCAATTTCGACGAGAAGCGAGATACAGAGGCAGGGGCAAAGGCACGACCTGTGTGGAATAATTCCCATTCCTTCCTTGGAAATTGGGGGAATATGATAGTGCATTGGTGAAACTTTATTTCATTTTAAACGAGGAAAAGCTCATTTCACAGTTTATGAAAAATGTTTAAATTGATTTGGTTATTATGACGAAAAGCAAAACAATGAGGCCAAAATACAAATGTGTTTTATCCAAATATATCTTTATTTCTTTACTATTAATTGTAAGAAATATTCTACTTCACAAGCATTTGTAACTTTATCAGAAAAGAACGCTCACAATCACTATGAAAGTAAGTCAGTGATGTAAAGAATATGAATCACTTCAAAACATAATTCTTCCTTGACTAATCACGCCAAAGGCAATGGGACATTCGCATTTGCTGAACAGATATGAGGAAAATGATAAACGCGTCCATTGCCTTTTGGAGGTACCTGTTTAACAAAAAGATTAGTTGTCATATTTCTCAGTTTCACATTCTCAAACGTGTACACAATTAGTGGTATTAATTACATAACTGCTACCTTAACTTCATTCTGCGCGTAAGTAAACTTGCTCACTTCGTTCAGAGAAAAAGATTTATCAGAGAGAATTGATTCTTGGTGTTTCATCAGTCAAACATTTGGTCCGTACGATTTTCTCAAAAGGACTTAATCAGTAACACCCATAGATGTGCGTACACAAGAGGGACAGAGAGGCCGTGACCTCCTCTGAAAACGTAGGAATGAGTCTCGTACCCTTACCCAATAAAACATTTTATTTCCATAAAAATATTCAATTCCTGATTCCCACCTTTGAAACCTCACAATATGGGAAGTGTTTATACATTTGGGAAAGTAGCTCTCCAAGATATCTGGTAACCTGTAAATGGTTCATTATCAAATAAATATTATATATTAATCGACTAATTAAAATATCAATAAGAACAAACGTTAATCGCCTAAGGATTTTTTCTCTGTGTAACCCGTTTTATTTATTTACGAATAAAATATGTCATGTATAAAAAACATTAAATGGAAAAGGAAACCTAGAAATATAGTTCTCAGTCTCTCTCTACCTCTGTCTTTCCCTCTCTCACTCTCTCCCTCTCTCATTCTCTCACTCTCGCTCCCCCTTCTCCCCTCTCTCCACCAATCTCTCACCCTCCCCTCCCTTCCCTATCTCCCTCCCCCCTTTCGCTCTCTCTTCCTCACTCTTCCGTTTCAGGCTGCTCACGCCTAAGAAAAGATCTGATCAGCGAATTGGAATAGGGGAATCCCATCGGCCCAATAGGCTGCGTGCAGACAGTCGCCTCGACGACGGCACCAGCGAGGAGGCTGCGAGATCAAACAGAAGACGGAGACCGCCGCCGTCGCCGCAGAGACGAAGCGGATGGGCTCCTTTCTTAATGAAATTTATGATACAATGAGCCGTTTGATGTTCCCGGCGCTGCGCGGCAAAGAATAGTTTATTAGCGGCGCTCAAACGCCGGCGCGGGTGGGCGGGGGCGGGGACGCGGGCGGCCGGGTGGGCAGGGGCGGGGGCGGGGGCGCGGACGGGTGGAGGCGTGGGCGGGCGGTCGAAGGTGCGGCCGGGCGGGCGGGCGGGCGGGCGGGCGGGCGGGCGGGCGGGCGGGCGGGCGGGGCGGGCGGGCGGGCGGGGCGGGCGGGCGGGCGGGGCGGGCGGGCGGGCGGGGCGGGCGGGCGGGCGGGGCGGGCGGGGCGGGCGGGGCTGGGCGGGCGGGGCGGGCGGGGCTGGGCGGGCGGGGCGGGCGGGTGGGGTGGCAGGGTAGGAGGGAGGGGGGCTGGGGGGCCGGGCGGGCGGGCGGCGCTTCGCGGCTTGCGAACAAGCGATCGATGTAACCGCCGCTGTGGTTCACTTCACGAATTCTGGTTTACGGGCGAGTGAAAGAGAAGAAGAGAAATATCGATGCGTTGATGGTGCTAGGAGAGAAAAAAATCTGATAGGAAAAGGCGAATATGATGATTATGATGGAGGAGAACAAGGGAACAATGGAGAAAATGCAGGAAAAACCCTGTCAGTGCTAATTTAATTATAATTGGAAAATATAATGATCTTTTACGTAAGTAATACATTTCGGAGGGAAAGCGAGAGAAATTTAAATTCGTTTTTTATGAAAAAAATGTGGTTCTTTACAAACGAATATGTATATCTATTCAAAACATTAAAGCAATACATTGCACCGTTTTTATGCTTATTTATATAAAGAAGTCATAAGGGAGTAATTATTACAAAACGAAGCACTCTGCTTGTAATATTTGGTAAGAAGAGTTTATCATCCCAAACTCTCAAATCCACCAAGAACTGGGTATCACATCTTTCACTGTACAAAATTCTATAACAAAATTTCTCGAATATCTTCAGCTACCCATTTCAAACTTGGCAAACAGAACCCTCATCGTAAACGATTGAAAAGAAAATTACCCACAGAATTTTTCGACCCTCCTTAAGCAGACTGGAAGCGATTAGCCTTTCTGTGTAATATAAAGTGCTTCTGAAAATGTAATAATCACGCTAAAAGAAAATATCTTGCAAACTTGCTATATAAAATAAAATCAACTACTGTACCAGTCGTTCACGGCTGTTGAGGGCCTCAGGCCAAGCAAGAATAAATTTTTAGAAAAAGTTTATTTCAGAGTTGTATTTACGTAGAACAATCTCTTGAGAATCATTCCGTATGCACTCAGAATTTCTCAAATCTGTATAAAAGCTACTACCAGGCTCGGATCTAGAAATGAGAAGGCACTACGTTGGTACATAACTATTTCTTGAAATAATCGATTATACAAAAATGTATTCTCATAAAATGTGAAATAATTAAAGATTTTTAATATCAACTTTCAGAAACTGGAGGAAAACAGCAAACAAAATTAGGCGCATTGTGACAACTAATATAAATCATTTACAGAAAAATCTAGTCTTGGAAACGCACGTACACAAGTAATATAACAAATAAATATAAGTACTTTTGTTTCTTTGTGAAAATATGTAATAAAAGTATTAACATAGTTTTCTTATATCTTCAAATTAAAGTTGTTTGTTCTTTCAGCACAACATAAATGCCAACCTTGCGGTTCCCTTTAGAACGGAACTTCAATAACAAGGAACGACTGTCTCATTACATGGATATTAAGAGAGAAATTTCTTTCTTCTTACAATATTGACCCACAAAATTACATAGCGGATACAAACATAAAAAACATGAAAAGAAATGCAACGTTTATAGGCTGCCTAGTCTGGTTGAGAAAGCAATGGAAGTCTGAGTCGGCTGTGTTTCGTGTGTGTTATTTCTGTTCGAGCTGTTGTGCTTTAATGAGCAACCGAACCGCCTATTACGGTGGCCGCACCTTAACCTGAATGCGAATCCGATAACGAGCGGTCGAAGTGCCCGCGGAGATGGGGCGGGGCGGGGAGGAGAGTGTAGTAGGAGGGGGAGGGAAGGGGAATGGGAGGAGAGGGGAGTGGGAGGGGAGGGGAGTGGAAGGGGAGGGGAGTGGAAGGGGAGGGGAGTGGGAGGGGAATGGGAGGGGAGGGGAGTGGGAGGGAAGGGTTGGCACGCGGCCGGGACCGTCTCGGGGCACGCGCGTGGCGATAGAGGTGGCGGTGAGGCGGCGTGCTCTGGCGGCATCTATCAGCCGCCTTCTGTGAGGTCCCGCCTCCTCGGCCTGCTGACGCTGCTCCGCTACACGCCTCTCTCGCGAAAGCCTAGCCTCGCTCTAACCGGCTTCGTCCCACTCCAGCCAGACTCGCCTCAGTCCAACTTGGTTGGCCACGCTCCTGTTTCATTCGCCTCAGTCGAACTGTACTCGCCTCTCTTTAACTGGCTCACCTAGCTCCAACTGGGTCAACGCGCTCCAACAGGCTGTGTCTTGCCCCAGCCAGACTCGACTATGTGCAACTTGCTAGGCCTCGCTCCTGTTTCACTCACGTCAGTCGAACTGTACTCGCCTCGATTTAATTGGCTCACCCAGCTCCAACTGTGTCAACTCGCTCCAACAGGCTTTGTCTTGCCCCAGCCAGACTCGGCTCAGTCCAACCAGACTCGTTTTGCCTCAATTCGCTCGCAACCCCCCAACAGACTCACATCGCTCCAACTGGGCTCCCTTTGTTACTAGCAGACTCGTCTCAACTAACGTCACCCGAGTCAACTATACATGCCTGGTTCAAACCGGCTGAGGGATTCAGAACTTCAACTACTATCCGTGCAGTGCCTCTAACCGCGAGGTCCTAGGGTTAGAGTGTCGACGGTGACAGAAGTTTCGAGATTAGCTAGGTAGCTAGGTCGAATTCTTGAGCAGTCTGAAGAAGAATTCTAGGGCGGATCGGTAGTTTTCCGCATTTTTCTCGGATGAACTCCCGGTGAATGCCGGGGCAGTACACTAAAAAACGAACCGGAAGCGATATTTGATTTCCTGTTTTTATCCCATCCTCTCCTCTAACACACATTTACACTTCTAAGCACCAGACTACCACAACTGACAGGAAACCAGCCAGAAGCTTAAAGCTTCTCCCGGCTGGGGCAGTGCATCACTGGTGAAAGATACCTGGCCGCAAGCAGGAGTGTAGGTAAGCACCGGATCTCGCCATCCAGCGGGGGAAGAACTCGGCCACATTCAACGATACAAAATATGCTCCACCCTTACGGGAATAATGACCAAAGTCGCTGATGCGCCAGGAAACACGAAAGAATCTATTAATCAGTGTTACTAGTTTTGCTCCATTCCTACCGGAATCATCTTGCTACAACTTGCGGTGCTGATCGCATCTAATCTCATCTCGCTCCCACTAGAACGGACTATTTTCAATCAGCGTTGCTTCGTTCCAACAAACTTCGGCTCGATCCACAAGGCGTCGCCTTAGTTCATCTAGACTCGCCTCGCTGCAAGTACTAACACCTTGTTGTAGGTTCACCACTTTCCAATCTCTCTTCGCCCAAAACCCTTTGTTCGTCAGTAAATGATTAACTCCGTGTCTTGAAGCTATCAATATGAATTAACCACTTTTTTCACTAATTTCTTGTTCTTTTCATGGTGCTGTAGCCTAATATGAGACCAAATCCAACACGAATAAGAGGTATAGACTTGAACTGGTATACTTTCTGTGATATTTTCACGTTATTATTAAATTATCACAAATACACGACATTAGTTATTAATATATCCTGAATTGTGATGTATCGTCAAAGCTCGAGACCTGCACTCGATACGGACATTAGGATACGGACTGATGGGTCTGGATCAACGGCAGAATGTTCAACAGATACTTTAAATGTAGTTACATGGAAGGGTAGGAGTGTAATATCACAGACACTGCAGTAGCATTGTAGTCTAAAGCGGGAATTGCGTGCAGAATGAGAATGGAGGTGATGGAGGAGAATTACTGCCGAACATTTACGAGGGGATAGTGTTATCTGAGTCTGTAACTGGCGGTTGCTGTGTGAGTAGTTTTAGTAATAGTGTTGAATACGAAACTGTTGGTGATGGATAGACTGTAGTGGAAGCAGTGCTGGCGACGGCGGTACCGGTCAGACGGTAACACAAGATGTGGACGTGGCGTTAGCGATAGAAGTGAAAGTTGAAATAGATGTGATGCTGATGGAAGTGGTGAAGGCTTTGAAAGTGGTAGAGGTAGTAAGAATATTTGTGAATGAAGTGGTCGTGATGAAAGTGATGATAATGAAAGTGTTGGTGATGAATGTGGTGGTGATGAAAGTGGTGGTGGTGGTGAAAGTAGTGGTGGCGAAGAAAGTGGTGTTGGTGGTGATGAAAGTGGTGGTGTGGATGATGCAAGTGATGGTGATGAAGGGCTCGTGGTGATGAACACGTGGTGATGATCAAAGTGGTAGTGATGAAAACGATGGTGAAGATAATAGACAAGTTAATGTTAAGGAAGTAATAGAAGTGGGATGGCCGTAAGTGTGGCGATAACAATAGTGTTGGTGGTGGATGTTGCGACAATAGCTAGGGCGGCGACGGAGGTCGCAGCGGTGGTCTTAACAGACCGAGGTATCGCCAGCGGTGGTTGAGGCGGCGCCGGCGTGCGCGGGCGTGTGTGCTGCGGGTGGCGTGTCGGCCGGCACGCGAGCGCGCGCGTGCGGCGGCGGCGGCATGGGTAGCGCGGGGCTGAGGACGCGGGTCGCTTGCGTGCTAACGACCGCCCAATTAACACCTCGCCGCCGCCCCCGCCGCCTCCCCGCCCCGCCCCGCCCCTCGGCGACGCTTTCCTGCGCAACACCCGCGCGACCGCCGATGCGGACATGGTCGGCGGATTATGGTCGAGGGCGATTGCAAGCGGTTTGCTTACAGGGCGGTCAGCTGAGATGAACATCTGTTGACAGCTGCTCCTATCAAGTCCGGAATGAAACGCGTGTTTGCATAAAAGCTCATAAAACGCGTCGCGTGTTTTGAGTTACGGTTTTGTGGACTTTTAAGCAAGTGGCAAACAATTATCAGTATTCAGGGATTTTCATCGGCACCTTCATTAGTCGTGAACGTTCCTGTTTAGATGTTGGACCAAAGGAAATTAGTTTGATTCTTACTACAGGGTCTCATTTGGTTTTCATTTATAGAATTCTATTCTTGAGTTTCCTAATCAAATTTTTGTTCGTTTTGGTTTATGTTTGTTGTCATGTTCATGATTTTAATTAGCGACACTAGTAAGAATGTAAATCGAGATTTATAGCAACATTTTTTAATTAAAATATAAATCTCAATTTGGAAGAAATATATTCGATGTCAGTTAACGAAAAACGTTTAAACAAAACCTTTGTCAAGGAATACAAAAAAACTTTAATAATAATTTCACAAAACTCTTGCAGTGTTGCGAAACACAAAATTAAAGGCACACACTGACCAAGCGATGCTACCTGACTAACACAGCAAGCAAAAACCAAATGAATGTAACATTGAAAGGTTACGAGGCACACATGGCCGGGTTGTCGAACCACACCACTGTCACAGCACCACCGCTCCTACAAATCACACCGCTGTCCAGTAGAGGGTCTCAATGCAGAAATCGTGAAAAATGCCCTTCACCGCCGTGGATGCTTCATGCTCCCGGCCCACCATAGCTCCATCCGCTTGGCCCACACTCCACCAGCTCTGTCGCCCGCTGGCCGCACATGCACTGGCCGGTGCCCCGGGTTCGACCCCGGGCAGGGCTCAGAGGGGCGGGCAGCCGGCTAGCTGGCGGCGGGGGGGGCGGACGTAGGCAGGGGGAGAGATACGGGCGCGACGGCGCGATGGTGTTGGTGGCGGCGGTGACGGTGGTGATGTAGTGACGTCACCGGTGTCGGCGGCGAGGGTAGCTGATTGCAACCTGGCAGGGCGGCGGAAGAGCTGTCACATGCAACAAGGCGCGGGGAAACAATGATTTAATTAATGTCTTCATTCCATTTCATTGATTGATTGATTGATTGATTGATTGATGAAGGATTTTTTTTTTTTTTTAAGTGGGACGCGCGACTTTTGGAATTGGCGCCCCCATGACACCCTGGTCTAGCATGGAACTCCCATAATTTAGCGGGAAGCACTCCAAAGAGTGCCCAGGTGGGCGGAAGTCGCAGGAACTTGTCCGCGCCGAGCAAAATGTGCTAACATTATTGGGGCCGGGCGCATGGCGATGCTCGATTTCGGCACTGTCCGTCTCCCACTCACTTCTTTCAGCAACAAGCACTGAGAAGTTCACCACAGTTCTGCATTATCTTGAGAGACTCCATTCCTACTATAAACGCGTGAGGAGGGCATACAACAAACGAAAGCATAGGCGTTTGCCTAGCGTACATATTGTAATCACCTCGAACCATTACTGAGTACCTCGTAACAATTACCTTAACCTAGAAGTAACAAAATCACATAGAATTTGTAGCAGTGCTTAATCAAAAAATTATACCAATTAGTACAACAAGGAATTAATAAAACGCATAAAATGTCAAAGAACACCAAAAAAAACCAAGTGGTAGGCCCACGCAGTTTGACCTAAAAAATGATAGTGGTACGCCTGTTCACCAGGCGGCGAAGCGAAAGAAAAATCAGCTGAGCATCTCTGGTCGACAGAGGGGGAAAAGTAGAGATAAATATCATGGATTGGGGCTTACTCGTGGGAGGATCTAGCCAGTGCACATAACTTTTGTACTGGTCGCAATAACTTGCCCTGGCTAGTTCGTACTTCAACAGTACGCACGACTCCTGCTTGATCAGGGAACAATTTCTCCACTACACCTAATTTCCAGTGAGAGGGCGGAGATTCCTCAATTAAAAGTACTAAATCATTTACAGCTAGTGGTGGTGACTCCCTTTTCCACTTCACCCTTTGTTGCAAGGTGTGGAGGTAATTGCGCGACCAATATTTCCAAATTATTGCTAATTTGTTATTTAAATGGCGGAACTGTTGTGCAGGAGTAATCTGCACAAGAGGCGAGTCAGTATCTATAGGAAAAGTATTAAGCGCGTGCCCGTAGACTAAGTGATTCGGGGTTAAAATCAAATTCACATCCGAATCTGTAGACGTGACTTCAAGCGGTCTTGAGTTTAAACAAGCTTCTATTTTGGCTAAGAGGGTGTACAATGTAAGCAAGGGCACAACTTGTTGCCCTAAAGCGCGACGCAAATGGAATTTAAGACTTTTAACACAAGCCTCAGCTAACGAGTTTCGGTGAGGAGCGTAGGTGGGGCAAAAGTGCCAGGAGGTACCCTGCACTGATAAAAAATTGGTGATAACCTCTAAATCCCGAGCGGAAAAAACAAAGCGATTAGCCTCGGCTAGGATACGACTAGCACTTTTGAATGTACTAGCGTTATCACTGTACATGTGCACAGGATAACCTCTTCTCGAACCAAAACGTTCAAAGGCCGCAATGAATTGAGAGGAGGATAGATTTTCGACGATTTCTAAATGCGAAGCTTTCGTGGAATGGCATATAAATACAGCAATCCAAGTCTTCTGAGACATTTTTGATCTCGTGAGAGACGGCCTTGTCAAAATTGGGCCACAATAATCTACGGATGTGTGAGCCCATGGCCGAGAAGGATTTACGCGGCTAGGGGGCAATGAACCCATAATTTGCTCCACGGGTGCGCCGCGCCAGCGCCTACACGTCAGACAAGCATTAATTACTTTTTTTGCTACCCGTCGTAGGGAGGGAATCCAATACTGCTGGCGCACACATCCCATCATCATTGCCAAGCCCGCATGTAGAAATGCGAGGTGTATCATTTCTAAGAACAGGACGGTAAATTTGTGGTTAGGCGGAAGTATAATAGGATGCTTGTTTAACCTCTCCACCTGAGAATTCATTAAACGGCCACCCACCCGTAAAAGCCCATCAGGGCCTAGATAAGGATTCAAGCTAATGAGCGATGACTTGGGAGGTAATCCCTTTTCTTTTGAAAGTGCCTTATATTCAAGGGGGTACATGTCTAGTTGAATGAGCCTTATAATGACCACTGTGGCTTCTCTCAATTCAAGCGGTGCCAACCAACCCCTTCTCCGCATCTGAGCCGAAGCAGGGTCAATGCGAGCAACAATTGCAGCCCGTATATTGTTAATGAATCTTAAGCATAGCGCCAACACCCTGATCAATTTGTGATATTTTGAATATCTGCTAAGTAGCACTTGAACAAATGAATTTTGGTTTTCACCTACATCTGACGAGGGCATATTTGTTTTGTATGCAGTGAACATACAACAGAGAGCATCTACCTTACCATTATCCGCTACCTCAGCATCGACAAACGGCTTGGCCCACATTGACACTGGCTGCTTCAGCCACGGCGGTCCTACAAACCAGAGGGTACTGTGTTGCAGTGCCTGGGGGGAGACACCACGGGTTAGCAGATCAGCGGGATTCTGTCTCGAGCTTACATGGCGCCAACAAGATAGTGGATAGGATGCCACTATCTTTGAAACTCTATGCGCAGTGAAAGCATCCAATTTATGATTGCTTTTCACCAACCAGTGCAAAACAATAGAACTATCTGAAAAAAGATACACTTGATTAATAGAACACACAATTCTCAATGCTCTTATTACCTTCTTGGTCAATTCTACCAATAACAATGCACTACACAACTCCAAGCGAGGAATAGTCGACCCTGCCAGGGGAGCAAGTCTTGATTTAGAGCACAACAAGTGGCTATGCGCAACGGATGCAGAATCATGATTAACTAAGTATAATGCAGCTCCGTACGCCTTATGAGAGGCATCACAGAATCCTACTAGACAAGAGGGAAGGTGACCCTGGGGTAACACCTTGCGTGGGAATATAATTGATGGCAGTAAAACAATCTCATTAACCAAGGACTGCCAACAACAAGTAAGATCAGAATCAAGAGGAGTATCCCAATCCAACTGTAAAGACCACAATTTTTGCAGAAAAAGCTTCAACTTTACCAAGAAAGGATTCACAAAACCTAATGGGTCATAAATAGAGGCTATTAAGTGCAACACAACCCTTTTTGTTACACACGGGAGGTTGAAAGTGTTTGGATTGGAGTGTTTGCTATATGTAATGCAAAGTGTGTCTTTATCAGTGTTCCAAGTCAAACCCAATATTCTGTGTGTATTGTCTGAGGCCAGAGGCGTGGAAGTGTATTGTGTGTGAGTGGTGTTGAGAGTGGCCAGAAACGATGAAGAATTGCTATTAACCTTTCTCAAATTAAAATGAGCTCCCTTTAGCACTTTTACAATCCTTTGAAATAACGATGCTGCCTTCTCAGCACAGTCACTCCCGAACAGTAAGTCATCTACATAAAATCCCTGCTTGATAGCTGAAGCCACCTCAGGATCATTTTCATTTATTTCCTCAGCCAACTTGTTGAGACACCTTGTACTCAGAAATGCGGAGGGGGCCATACCATAAGTAACGGTCTGCAAAGTAAAAATTTTAATGGGGTCGTGAGGGTTCTCTCGCCACAAAATTCTCTGAAATTTAGTATCAGCATCATGCACCCGAACCATTCTATACATTTTCTCAATGTCTGCAGTGAAACAAACATTAAACAATCGAAATCTAAGCATGATGTCAATGAGCTCTGATTGCACGTTAGGGCCAGCGTAGAGTAGGTCGTTTAAACTTAACCCAGAAGAAGATTTGGCACTACAATTGAAGACTACACGCAGTGGTGTAGTAGGGGATTGTGGATTCAACACACAAAAATGAGGTATAAAATAGAAAGGAGGTGTTATCTTACTGACACATTCAACTGCATGCCCCAATTCAATGTATTCTCTCATGAACTTGACATAATTATGCCTTAATTCTCTATCTTTAGAAAATCTGTTTTCTAAAGCAAGCAAAAACTGCTTGGCCACAAAATGTGAATTCCCCAATAATTGTGGAGGACGTTTAAAAGGCAAAGATACACAAAATTGCCCATTCTCCAACCTAAAGGTGTCCTCATTAAATTTCTTTTCACAAGGATGCTCCAAGTGTGAGAAGTTTTCATCACGAGAAGAGGAAGTCCTCTCAGAATTCCAAATATTCTCATAATCATTGACTAAGGAAGGAGAGTGTGCAGTTAAGAAAAAGCACTGATCTGGGGGTGCCGCACTTGGCAACAGTGTGGGCAATCGATCCCCCGCAATGACATTACCAAACTTAGTATCAAGAATAAAAAGCTTTGAACAATGGCTGCTCTTCTTAGTGTTAAGCACCTGAAAAAATAAAGAAGAGCTTAATAAAATATCTAATTTTTTAGGAATAAAGAATTGGTCATCAGCCAATTTTAGGTCAGCAGGCAGCTTCAGGGCGGCTAAATTAATGTTCCTCCGGGGGGTGGCTTTGGAAATAGCAGGGACCACTAAACATTCTATTGCCCTTTTCCACCTACAACACCGCGAGGAGATTAACACATGAACTCTAGCATTTGAACCGGAAGTAAGAGCATTAACAGAATGAATCGTAGCATTATGCCTAATTCTTTTGAGACGGAGGGCCTGTACCAGTGATTCAGTTATCAAGGAAACTTCACTACCAGAATCAAGTAATGCCCTGGCTGGCAGGGTTTGGCCCAACTCATTTGTTGCATTAACAATGGCTGTGGGAAGGAGAGAACCAATATTATGTGTCTGGCTAAGAACCAAGTGTGATAACGTGGAAACCTTAGTATCGTGTGGTTGTTTTGCAGTAATCTGGGTGGCAGATGCTAGTCCAGCAGAGGTGTTGGGAGCACTAGAACAATGAGGTGATGCCAAATTATGGACATTTTGTGTAGAAAATTTATGAAGCATTGAGTGGTGGTTCTTACCACAAGTTTTACAACTTCGTTGTGAGCAATGATGAGAAGGACCCTTCCTTCGAAGACAGTTGTAGCAGAGTTGATGAGAAGAGACAAAATCCCATCTCTGCTGGACAGCCAGGGTACGAAAACGAGGGCAGGCGAAAAGTGGGTGCTCTCCAGAACTGCAGGCAATGCAGGCTTGAGCTGATGACCCCTCTTCCAGCTGAAAACACCTGTTTGGCAGGTGAAGATTGTGTAGGGCGCTTAGACTTACTAACTGAAACAGAATTCACATCAGGATTAGCAAGAGGGGCAATGTCTAGGGCTCTTGCCCGGAGTGAAAGAAAATCTAAAACATTTTGCAATGGAACAATATCATTTCTTGCTTTAGCAAGGAAAAATGCTTCCCTTGTTTTGTTATCCAATTTACTGAGCACTAAAAATTGTACTATTATTTCAGCCATAGGGACTGTAGTGGAACTGCTGACATAGATAGCCAGTGAGAAGTTACTACATTGTGCAATTCTCTTAAGGAGGAGGCATCACCAATTTTGAGGGAAGGAAAGGAGAAGAGAGCATGAATGTGCTCTTCTAAAATTTTCGATTTATCGTCATAACGATCTCTTAATAAAGCCCAGGCCTGTTGAAAGGATCTGTCTGATACTGTGAGTACAGAAATCAACTTCAGAGGTTCGGCCTCGAGACTACTCATTAAATGCACCAACTTCTGCGAGTCCGGTATCTGTACCTGATTAATGACTAATTGAGTAAACAAATCACGAAAACGTTGCCAATTTCTATACCTTCCATCAAATTTTGGAATTTTAATGCTCGGTAGCGAGGCATGATGACACGCCGAGGCAACAGTAAGAGGCTTTTCAAAGGGCTCGTATTTTTCATTCAATAGCTGTTTTACAGCCAAGTAAGCATTTTCACATTGCGAAAAATTTTGTTCATGAATCGTGCTAAAGAACTCTGTGGAGCTGATCGCATCCATTTTAAGAGCTTCAATATCCTTCCAAACCTCGCATAACCTATCACGCAAGCACGCGAGACTGGCTACTGTTGCTGGTTGCAAAGCTTTCAAATTACTTTCAATTCGTGAAATTTCCCAAATAGCGAGACTCCACCTTTGTGATAATCTTAATTCAACTGCACCTGGCTCCTTAGCCCGCACCTTTGACTGAGACATGGTTAAATAAGCTTGCTTACTAATGAAAAGAACTGAAATGATTCACGATAGCATTTAAAGGGTATGAAGTTTCATACGCGAAAAACCATCTAAAAATTTAAGGACCGACATGTATTTGTTAATTGGAAGTCAACACCACTTTCATAAGCAAAATGAGCTATGTAACTATCGTCAAAATACATTTAACCCTACAAACTTGAGACCCTAAGATCAGGAACGTGAAATATGAGGTTAGGAAAGCTGCATAAGATTTCCAGGAATTGGAAAGGCGTAACCAAGAACATGCTTTTAATTTGCACCATACAAACCGCAAAGCAAAGCGCACATAACACAAGTAAATGTTACAACAGCACTGCTAATGATTCTACTGTAATTTTGTTTTTTTATTCACAAAGGCACGCGTTCCGTGTGCGCATCACGACGCGGCATGGCGTGAACAAAACCCTCGCGTAGTCAGTGTTACCAACGAACGAACGAAGTATTCGTTCCCGGGTTTCGGCACCATAAAATGTCAAGGAATACAAAAAAACTTTAATAATAATTTCACAAAACTTTAACAATTTCACAAAACTCTTGCAGTGTTGCGAAAATTAAAGGCACACACTGACCAAGCGATGCTACCTGACTAACACAGCAAGCAAAAACCAAATGAATGTAACATTGAAAGGTTACGAGGCACACATGGCCGGGTTGTCGAACCACACCACTGTCACAGCACCACCGCTCCTACAAATCACACCGCTGTCCAGTAGAGGGTCTCAATGCAGAAATCGTGAAAAATGCCCTTCACCGCCGTGGATGCTTCATGCTCCCGGCCCACCATAGCTCCATCCGCTTGGCCCACACTCCACCAGCTCTGTCGCCCGCTGGCCGCACATGCACTGGCCGGTGCCCCGGGTTCGACCCCGGGCAGGGCTCAGAGGGGCGGGCAGCCGGCTAGCTGGCGGCGGGGGGGGCGGACGTAGGCAGGGGAGAGATACGGGCGCGACGGCGCGATGGTGTTGGTGGCGGCGGTGACGGTGGTGATGTAGTGACGTCACCGGTGTCGGCGGCGAGGGTAGCTGATTGCAACCTGGCAGGGCGGCGGAAGAGCTGTCACATGCATCAAGGCGCGGGGAAACAATGATTTAATTAATGTCTTCATTCCATTTCATTGATTGATTGATTGATTGATTGATGAAGGATTTTTTTTTTTTAAGTGGGACGCGCGACTTTTGGAATTGGCGCCCCCATGACACCCTGGTCTAGCATGGAACTCCCATAATTTAGCGGGAAGCACTCCAAAGAGTGCCCAGGTGGGCGGAAGTCGCAGGAACTTGTCCGCGCCGAGCAAAATGTGCTAACAACCTTATATACTGTAGAGGTCACAAATGTGTATATGACTAGCAAAGAATGGAAGCAGAAAAATAGGCGAAAAGGGAGTTGCAAAGAACATAAATGTCTCGCGATCTGGACCTGCGTGGTTGGGTGCGTTAGTTTTTGGAAGCAGATGATGGGTATTCTTCCTAGCTCCGCCAAACCCCCGCGCCATCCCTCACCGCGTCCCGCCCCGCGTCCTGCTACGTGTCCCGCAACGTGTCACGCTGTGGGTCCTTCCACATGCCCCTCCACGTGTCCCATCACACGTCCCGTCCCTCATCAACACCACTTCCCCTAACCCGCAACCCGCCATGTGTCCTCTCACGTGCCCCATTGAAACTCCCGCCCAACATCAACACCGCGTCACACCCCCGCGTGTCTCCTTGAATCCCACCCCGCGTCCCGCAACGCGTTGCGTCACGCGTCCCGCCCGCATCCCGCCGTGCGTCTCGCTCCGCGTCCCACTCACGTCCCGCACCGCGTTTCACCTCGCGTGTCGCCCTACGTCCCGCCCCGCGTCCCACCCCGCGTCCCGCCACGCGCCCCCCCCCGAGTGTCGCTACGCGTCCCACCCCGCGTCCCATCCCCACGTCCCGCCCCGCGTCTCGTCCCGCGTCCCACTCACGTCCCGCACCACGTTTCACCTCGCGTGTCGCCCTACGTCCCGCCCCGCGTCCCACCCCGCGTCCCGCACGCGCCCCCCCCCCTGAGTGTCGCTACGCGTCCCACCCCGCGTCCCATCCCACGTCCCGCCCCGCGTCTCGTCCCGCGTCCCACCATGTGTCCCGCCACGTGTCCCTTCGCACGTCCCGCCCCGCATCATTCCCGCATCCCGCTCCGCGTACCATTCCACGCATCCCGCATGATTCTCTGGAAACTACGTTAAGGGTCGATCCATTCCATTCTTCTCTGCACTTCGACACCCATTCGGTTCACAGCCCAAAGAACGAACGGTTCTTTTTGCATATCTCGTCTCTATTCAGATTGGAGAAAATGTTCGAATAATAAACAAAGCAAGTTGTTCACTGTAGTCCAACAAGTCTCTCTTTGTCTTCTCTTTCAACATTATCACTGCCTTGCCTACTCATTTACGAGTAAGAAACATTGCTGAAAACGTTACTGAACGATGGGAACGTCTTTCAGGCACTATAGGTGTATATAATTTCAACACAAGCAGTGTAATCAAATTCATTAGGTTCACTATCAATACCACACTACAAAAGTTTAATAATCGTACGTTTTACCTTTTCAAATGATTCTAATCAATTAAAATAGACACTGAAGATCGATCAATAAATAAAATACATATAATATCGTTGAGACCATTATTTACATTATTAAAAATTATACTAATTCATTTTTTTTATTGCAAAATCTGAAAATACATAATAAACGAGAAGTCTCAAAACCAGTATTTGCATCGAATTTCGTATCTTGAAGTTCTTGCAGCATTACTTTACTTTCTGTTTACTACGCATAAGAGAAACTAACTGTTAGTGCTTAAACAGCACATTCTTTCTCTCATGATTTGTAATTTTTTATAATTTTTGAAAATTCGAAGAGTTGAACGAAAATGAGAACGTTTATATTTTTATGTGTCCTTTACTCTCAACGGGGAACAAAATATAAACATTTTGGAACAGTTTTTGAAAAAATTAATAATTTGCCTTTATTTCTTACGCAAAAACTACTAATTTTTTCGAACACTTGCAAATGACCTTATTTAAAGACCTTTTTTAAATTGATTTCATTAACAAAAATCTCTCTTATTAAGTATGTACTTTTGCCATTTCTAGGGTGAAATTATTGGTTCTTCGAGATGGATGACATCTTTAAAACGCAGCTTCATGAAGAGTTACGCTCATCCAACAGCAATATAAATTGATGCTTTTCCCACATGTCTTGCTAGGAAAAATAAAGAAGCTTTCTCGATGCAGGAAAGATTCCAATGCGAAATATTGAATTTTTAAAGTCGTACAAAATGTTATTTTCAAAATTAGACACATATTTGAGAAAGTTATTCATTCCATTCCTAGATAATGGATGTAATTTTATTTCATAATTATCTCTTATTGATGCACCAAATTCTATCAATAATTCACATCATTCCATACATGAACAAAACTTTGGGTTATTTAACAGCACTAATGTTGTAACTGTTATTACTGATTTCAGTTGATGAAGAGACACGTAGTATGCCGCAGCTGTGTAATCATTATTCAAGCCGCGAGCGCGCGTCCGAACAAGCACAAAAGCCAAGAGTAATATCGAAATACGAGTCGAGGACCGGCGGACGTGATTTCTGCATGCAACGCACGCGCGACGTACACCAGCAATATCAAAGGTCTGCAATCTGTGGAAGCGGCCGTTCTTTATTTACAAACCGAATATTTGTAACTAATCGAGTAGAGGTTCAATATCAACTCCATGCATACCATGCGGGGTGTGTACATTGCAAACACTTTAGACACATGTGATTTTAGTAACTCATACGCAACGTACGGTATTCTGAAAATGTTTGCAATATTGCTATATGTATTACAACAAAATTGTTGTTAGTCATAAATCTGAGTTATTTTTAGAATGTATTGTAGTAAAGAATGCCCAGCTCGTTTTGGGTCACAATTGTTTTGAATTGCAGTGCTTACATGTTAGAATAGATTCACATGTTTTCGAATTTCCATTCTTACACAAAAAATCTTCATAAATAATTTGTACGTTGATTGTCTAACATTAGATCAGAATAAAACTGCTAAATAATGATAGAAAATAGCAGATATTCTTGAGAGTCAATAAAAATGGATATAGTTATAAACGTCATAAAGATAAACAGCAAACACTGAACCGTCTATTAAGTATGTTGTCTGTTGTGTATAGTTCAATATATTTCGTAATTCTGTAATATTATAAGAAAAAACATATGAAGAGGAAATAGTTTCTTGGAAGTATTCTTTATCACACCTTTTGTCAGAACCCATGCGTTTCGATTCTTTTTGACAGAGGGCTGTAACACCCGTAAACGAACGTCGGCCGTTGTGTGACTTTTCATTCCTCCGTTTGGTCAAGTCGATAAACGCCTTGCGTGTCGCCTGCTCGTGCGTAGGGGTGTGGGGGTGTGGCGGGGGCGGGGGTACTCACCTCAGAGGGCGCGATGCCGCCGCGGCGGCAGGCGTCCACAGCAGGCCATGCACGGAGCGCAGGGGCCGCAGGGGGCGCTGTTAGGGGGCGGCAGCCGCTGGCGCGCCGCCCGCTGCAACACACAAACAATCATGCACGTTAATTGATTAATTGAGTAATTGACTGATTGATCGACTGTTTGATTGATTGTCTGATTGGTTGACTGAGTGACTCACTGATTGATTCATCGATCGATTGATTGACTTAATGACTGATTGCTTGACTTATTGACTGGCTGATTGACTGACTGATTGGCTGCCTGACTGAATGATTGATTGACCAACTGATTGAATGATTGACTGATTGATGTTTCTGGGCACGTCTAAGGTCATTAGTACTGTTAGTGCAATGAATGTAATATCGCCGAAGATGACTCCTCCCGCCTGAATCAAGAGATACAGCGCCGACCAACACGTCTGCTTGTAAGGAAATTCCCCTTCCAGATACTTCCTTAACAGGTAAGTGTAGTAACACTATCCAACTGGTAATTGTAGTGCATGTTTTTATTGCGGGATGTGGTCGTGGTCTTTCTCGCTGAATGGCAAAATCCGGCGACGACCGAGGCTTGAGATGATTTTTTCCTACCAGGTTTCTCCCACCAGCATCGCGCGGTCCCAGCCGGAGCAAGCTCCACACTACCGATCGGTCTCCTGGTTTATGTGGTAGTATAGTGCATGTAAGTGTAAGTATGTGTGTGTGTGTGGGTGTGTGTGTGTGTGAAAGTAAGGGGTGACGATATGAAAAGGAATCGGAAGGAAAGATTTCGCGTGGTCCGTGGCTCATTTATTAATGTACTGCTCGAGTACTCGCCTGGTATTGATCGCAGAGACCACGGGAAACTACTGTTCAGAGCAAATGGTCACTAGAATTCTCCTCCAAACAGGACCAAAGTTCGACCTAGCTGTGTACTTAGAGTGTAAACTCTGTCATCGTCGGGACTCGAACCTAGGACCTCCCAGAGTAGCTTCGGGGACACCGACAATACTGGCTCTAAGCTAAATTCATCCTCGTAGCAGGATGTATGTTAAATGCAGATCACTGAACCGTGTATCTATCACCATTTGCTCAAAACAGGGTGTATTAATATAATGATATACTGTATTTTATCAAAATTTGTTTCACTCGTGATGAGATTATTCATTGCATTCCCACAAAATGGAACTGATTTGGTTGGATAGTTATCTCCCATTTAATGAACCACATTTTATATCATCCAATATATAATATTGTATACAATATAAAATACATAATTCAAAATAAATAATCTTTAATACATCATTTATAATGTACATATAACGGGTAATACATAATTATATAGTATGTATATTGAGTAAAAGATGAAGCATACCGCTGTTTCACTTTGACAATGGCTGAACTTTAAATAAGGTTTGAAACTACGGGAATTGACTAGAAGATCCAAGTACATTTTTTAATAAATTTTATTTGGAGACAAATATCTACAAAATAATTTTAAACAAACAACTGGTTTGAGGTTAACCTGTGAATAAAAAAAAAATAGTAAATGTTTGCAGATTTCAAGCCAACCCTTTATTTCAAACTTTATTTCAAAAAGTGTGACTGTCAAAGCAAAGTGATAAAGAATAATTGAATATTGCGTTTGAAATTGTAGCGTAATGTAGATTGTGTTCGAAACCTTGAACTTGAGATGGTTGTTGGTTACGTTTGCTTAACGTGAAACAGCTAATATCACGGTAAGTGAGTAGGTGTGCGTCTTAAAGACGAGCTTCAATACCTTGACAAGAATTAGTATTCTAAATGTTTACTAACATTTCCTTGTCGTAGTACGATTTTGCATTTTTAGTTTATGGATATTGCATTTTTTACGTGAAAGTGAAACACCTGTGACGAAGATTTGAAGACTTTTCGACACCTAATGTGACCTACATGCAAATATGTTTTTCTTGTATACAAGGAAATGTTTAGATAAGAGCTCGTACTTGGCGAAGTAAGATTGTAGCTTGTATTATCTTCATAACCAGAAAATATTTTTCTGATCCATTCGTTTGGAATCCGTGATTTATGTTTTAAGCCGATAGAAACGCATTGAAAGACTCAATTTTTTATTTCATTCAAAGTCTCAGTAAACCTCAGACACTGCATCTTCGTAGGTACCTGTAATTATTGTATGTTTATAATAGCAATCGTTTCCAAACTCCACACACTCATCAAGAAATTACTCAAATAAAAAAAACAAAAGAAGATTACACCCACTTATTTTTTTCCTGAAATCGTATCATCATCTAAAAATAGAGCATTCATGTAGGTTGCAAATTCATAATTTACTGTCACAACCTGTCCATCCCTCATGGAAACACGCACGCGTCACTCTCCCCTCATTCCACGAAAATGAGTAATATTTCCAATTCTCTCAAAGCTCCGACATTTTTTTTTACATGAGCGTGTTTTGTGCGAACAGCCTGTGCGTTCACACACTTGTCGTTGGGACAGCCCTCCCCTCCCCCCTCTCCCGCCCCACAGCGCTGCGTCCTGGCCGGCAGTGACAGCGCAGCCGATTGACGCGTCGCGGTTATTAAACAGAGCCATAAAACCTCCGCTTCATATTCATTATTTTCGTTATTGAATTCATATAATTAGCACAAAAAACCGCCGGCTTTCCGGGGGCGGTGTTCGCGTCCGCGAGCGCGCGCTTGTGTGGATATTAATTTTTAATTATTAATTTGCGCCGTTGCATCACTCGGCGGACGGATGGGGCGGTGGAGGGTAGGCGACGAGGCCGAACGGCGCCCCAAGCGGCTGACGCGCGAATTACGAATCCGTGATGCCTCCAAAAAAATGTGGAGCCGTTTTTGAGAAAATTTCCAAAATGTCCGGGAGACTTCATGTAAAGTATCACCAAAAATCAATGAATTTTTTTCAAAATCTCAGAGCTTCGACTCAAGCCCGATGGACAGGGGTTTCTTCAATTTGGAAAAAATTTTCCTTTACATCCTTTAGAATAATTTATGCGCAAATAAACTTAAAATTATTATAAGTTGAAACTCTAGGAATGTAAGATCGTCTTGTGCAAGCTGCATCGAATTATCTTTCCATCACCTTGCATTCTCTGAAATGAATGTTGCAGTAGTTAATCCAATAGGTTCATTCCAAATGTGTATATTCCTGGAGCAAAATGAAAATTTTCCCATGTTTTTAGTTGAAATAGCGGTCTACAACAGCTAGATCACCTAGTACTTCACTTAATGTGAGCGATCGATATCAGGGAGTGTCAATAAACGAATGGTTTTCCGTAAAATAATTCATACTTTTTTCCATAATTTAAGTAGGTAAGAAATATTTTCAAGGAAAAAATGCAGTTAATTTCAAAGTTAATTATTTCCAGGTAATCTAAGTAGATCAACAAAATGACGTACCAATGACAAACATGATCCCTACATTTTCTTTCAACATCATTTTCATTAAAGTTAATCATAGTCTGTAAGCTGTGTTGCACTATTCTTCGCCTGTAATATCGCATCTCGAATCAATTTCCCCTTAACTTTCATCTTCTGTTTCCATCATTCGTTCCGATGTTCTTGAGGTCGATACAAGCTCTCTTTTTCCTTCAACGCCATCCTATCCGAGGCATCCAACCACAGTATTGCTTTCCAACTAAGCTTCCTTTTCTCACCTGCTTCCATCTCCGCTCCCCCCACCTACGCTTCTGAATCTCCCCCTCCTCTTTCCTTCGCCACACGCGCGGCGTCCTACCCAAGTCGACTTTATACAGAGGTTATTTTCAGCCTCCACCGCCGCCTCTCGCACAATCTGAGAACACTTGTAAGCGCGACTGTAAAACGAAATATCAGCATTTCAAATGACCTACGACAGCCGACCTATAAAGTTTAACAGCGGCCTCTTTATGCGATTTTTTTTCTCTGCCTTCTACTCTTCCTGCTCTGCGGCGGTGGAGTCTCCGTGAGTAGGCGTTTGAACCACGCAGGCACGCGCACACAGGTCCAAATGAGCTCGAAGAGGCGTTCAGACCCTCAAAAAAGGGAAATAAAACATATGGCCTTGGAATGTTCAACATGCAAAGCACAGGCGAAAGGTTATTGCTTTACGAAGAACATAGTGAATACTTCATGACTTACAGTTGTAATAATTTTTGTTGTAATTGTAACTCGTTAGCTAAGATGAAGGACCAGTGAGACCAGGTCAATCAGAACAGCCGGCTCCCACAATTTTCCCCAAACAGTGGTTGAATTGAACTCAGCTGTCTAGATCAGTGTTGTCAAGGTCTTTTACTGGTGGCTGTGGCACGCGTCTTGGCACCGTAGCATGGCACGAGCTTCTCTGCGCTACCAGCGTCGGGAAAGAAATCTATTTGTATCCCCGCCGTTTTGCAATAGGGATGGCGTCACTGGTGGCGGGATAGTGAACTGCGTGGAGGGGTAATTTCGAGGGGCAAAAGGTGAATTTCAGAAAATCTAATTGGAGTTGGAAAACAATTGCCAATGAAATGAAAAATGTAGTGGGTAGCTTCAATAGTAATGACATTTGTGAACTGAACTTTCAATTCGTGCATTGGAATTTGCGATGAGGACCTACTTACTAATGTTCTTCCACTTCCGTCAAATTTTGTAAAATTGAGTTGTTATTAGGCATGGAATTGGTAATTCAATCGGAAATCCAGAAACTAATTTCTAATCATATTTCAATACCAAATATTGTATATTCTCTGAAAAAATCTACTTCTTTATATGCACTACATATGAACACACACATTTTCAATCCTTGAAAAAATGTTGCACAAATTGTACTGGAAGAGGTACAATTATACTGATACTATAGATAGGTTGGAATATACTCCTGCGTTTATGGTAGTATGCTTCTTTCGAGATATAAATCTCCTTAGATAAATGCGCTGTTTGATCCTTTGAACATTTGGCGAAGGCAGCTGACAAGAAGGGATTAACACGTACATTATTTTTCCAGCAGCCAGTAGCATAGTCTATGAAGTTTCTTTATTTTTATTTTAAGATGATATTATGATGCTAAAACTGATTAACTGATTTTTCTAACAACAAAAGGTAATGTTAATTAGTTCTAAGTAGCTTCCAAAATTGTGTCTTTACGTTTGTTTTACAGTTTTATTTTCCAGTAAGTTATTATTCAAGAATCTATTAAGATGATTTACGAGCCAATGATTACTTAAAATATAAATAAAATAATGTAAGCCCAAGAATCATTACTTGCATATAAAAAGGAAAATAACTGCATATAAGACAACAATGTCAGGGAAACTTCTAGTCAGATTTCGTGAAAGAATGTTATGTCACATCAAAACCATGAGTGGAACTGTCACAATACATTCTTCCACACGTTCGTGAGTACATTAACCTTCGTACGATCCGTGAGTACACGAGTGCGCAACGATATCACGTTGCGTGAGTACAGAGCCATCGCGTACACAACGCAAACACGAAACCCGAGAGACGAGGACATCACAAAGTTCAATTTACGTACGATCCCCCACCTCCCCTCTCCTTTTTCAGCTTGTCAGTCTTCACGCAGCCCGGTGACCCCCGTCCCCACCACCCCACCCACCCCACCGCCCCGCTCCTCCAATTCCCAAACAGCTCGCCGCCCAGCGCCGGCCGCCGGCGTGGCGTCGCCGCCCGCGTGTCGGCGTGCGCTCTCTGACACGGGCGGCGAAAGCGCGTCACGCCGCCGCTTAATTGATACCCTTGATCGCGCAGGTGGCGCCGCTGGGCTCACGTTACCGCGCCGCGCCGCCCGCTGCGTCGCCCCGGAGGGGAAGGGGCAGGCGGGGAGGGGAAGTCCAGGGTGGGAAAGAGAAGTCGGAGCTGATTGATGGATTGATGGATGTTTCGGGGCACGCCAACTGCTACAGTCATTGGTTCCGTACGTGCTATGCGTGTTATATCCTGGAGGGACGGTTTTCCTCCACCGCTAGAATGTTAAATCCTGCGCTGACCTAAACTTTGATTTGGGGTGGAATTTCCTACCTCAGGTTTCTGGCAGGCACCGCTCAAACCGTGATAAGGGATAGGACAAGGAAGAGGTAGGAACGAGGTCCACGCGGTCCGTGGCCCGTTTGTAAGGGGAACCACTTCAGCAATTGCCTGGTACTGATCGGAGGAGCCACGGAAAACTACAGATCAGCGACTGAATCGGACCTAGGTATATAGCTACGGTCGAAAATCCGCCACCATTCAGACTCAAACACAAGGACCCCCAGGTCATAGTCACTGCAGAGACAAAAGCAATGCTTGATAAATGCAGCGGGTTGGGGACTGGTAGAATAATTCCTGAGGCAGGAAGGGGGAAGTGATGGCCAGAAATGGAAGAAGGGGAGTGAGAGGAAGTCAAGAGAGGAAAACTCGGAGGCGGGCAAAAATGGAGCAGGAGGACGAAAGCTCGGAGAAGGGGATTGTCGAGGGGAAGTGTGGAAAGGGAAATTGAAGCGGAGACGTGGAGGAAGGAGAGACAAAGAGAAGGATGTAAATCTGAATAGTGAAGGGGGACGAAGGGAAGTGGGAATTGACGGGGGAGAGGGGAGACAAAGAGCGAAGGAAGAGACGGGGAATGAGAGGGAACAGAGGGACAGAAGGAGCGAGGAGGAGGTGGGAAGAGAGAGAAGCGATGGTGAGGGAAAATGAGGAGGGGAAGGGGACTCGAAGCGGGCAGGGGAATTCCCATAGGGGAGGGAGGTAAGCGGGCGTCAACGCTCGCGATGCGCTTCCAGATAGAGCTAATTGAGTTCGTTAACGGCCGAGAGCCCGTCCGGCGCGTGGCGGGGGGGGGAGGGCGAGGGGAAAAGGGGGCGGGGCCGAGGAGTCACCGGCGGGGCAAAGCGGTGGGGGAGGGGCCGCACGTAATCAAGCTCTTTCATACGCGACGGCTCATTAGCCATTTTATCACCGAACGGGACGCTCAGAAAACCAAACACAACAAAGCCATTGAAGCGGAGCGGCGGTGGCGGCGGGGGCGGTGGGGGCGGTGGCGGGGGCGGCGGCGGTGGCGGCGGCGGTAGCGGCGGTGGCGGCAGCGGTGGCGGCGGTGGCAGCGGCGGCGGCGGTGGCGGCGGCGGCAGTGGCGGGGGCAGCGGCGGCGTTAGTAGTGGCAGCGGTGGCGATGGTGGGAGCTTTGGGATGGGTGTCAAGTGGCGTTATCGGCGCTGGGGGGAATGTTTGGGCTGGTAACAGAGGTAGTAGGGGCGGTGGTCGAAGTAGTGGAGCAGGTGTCAGAGTTGTGGGGGTGGTGGGGAAAGTGTTGGAGCGGGTGACACAGATAGTGGGGGCGGTGGGGGAAGTGTTGGGGCAGGTGACAGAGATAGTGGAGGCGGTGGTGGAAGTGTTGGGGAGAGTGACAGGTAGTAGGAGCGGTGGTGGAAGTATTGGGGCAAGTGACACAGGTAGTGGGGGCGGTGGGGGAAGTGTTGGGGCAGATGACAGAGATAGTGGTGGCGTCGATCGAAGTGTTGAGGCAGGTGACAGAGGTAGCGGTGGCAGTGGTGGAAGTGTTCGGGCGGTGACAAAGATAGTGGTAGCGGTGTTGGAAGTGTTGGAGCGGGTGACAGAGGTAGTGTGACGGTGGTGAGAACGTTGGGGTGGCTGGCACGGGTGGTGGTGCCGGTCCTAACAGAGAAGGTGGGATGAGAATAACGGAGGGGGAATGGAGGATGCAACCTCGGCCGTTCCTTTCCCCCGGCGTTGCCTCAGCCGTAAATATACCTTCGTTACGCGCAGGGTGAATAGTAAAAGTGGTAGTCAGTGTCAAAATGTGGGGAGGCGGAATATCAATGTTCTCGGTCACACTGTAAAAGTGACCATATACCTCTTTTCAAGCTTGACACTTCTAGTGCGCCGCAAGCTTGGCTTATGTCACTATTGGTGTTCAAAATTCGTTTACTGCAAGCCTGCTTTTCCCATCCAGCAGATA
Source organism: Acheta domesticus (assembly GCA_031308135.1). Classification (NCBI taxonomy): domain Eukaryota; kingdom Metazoa; phylum Arthropoda; class Insecta; order Orthoptera; family Gryllidae; genus Acheta; species Acheta domesticus. The sequence goes on from JAHLJT010009355.1 coordinate 117,575,513, forward strand.
ACGGCGGAGACTTATTTACAATTGACGTGAGTCGACTAGTGAGCTGTGTATTGGCTACTTAACCCAAGAACTCCGCTGTAAATTTGAAGAAACATATCTTCTATGGTGGGATCAAATATGACCCAAAATATTTACCATTTACAATTACAGGAAAACGTTTATTTTTTGTGTAATCAGTCTGACATTCGCATCTTTACAGTTCTGCCCAATACTTTCTACGTCATGGGGAATGGACCATTGAGAGATGGGAGAAAGTTTCATCGCCTAGTCCAAGAAATGAGAGTATGAACTGGATGGAGGAAGAATAAAGTGAGCCGGCCTCGTGACCCGTTGTTTTGAGGAACTGTCCTCACATCGAACAAAATAAAGAATAGATTTCATCAAACAAAATTCAGAAAAATCTCATTAGTGGCATTTGGATTTTCATCTAGACACAAAAATGGTGACCCAGTCACTTTGGTAAAAGGCTACCAGGGAATCAAAGCTACCATTTCCCGGTCTACGAAGCGTTCATTGGAAACTCGCAACAGCATGAAGAGGTGTGTTCCAGAATAATGAAAATGAGCTGATGAGCTCAAAGAGGTATCACGAGATTTTAAATATCATGTAATGTTTTAATTGGATTAATAATTTAATAATAATCTCATGAACAACTAATGAGATAAATGCATTATTTAATACCACGGATTATTTAATACCACGGAGAATTAATATTACTTAATACATAAATAGGTTGCTTTTATTTGAATGTTCTGACAAAATTGTTATGAGAACGAGGTTTTATGGTGGACACAATTAAATTAAAGCAGAATATTTTATTTAAAATATGAAACAAAATTGTAAACAAAAGGAAATAATAATATTTTAAGAGATATCTAGTTAAAAATAATTACGTTATTATTAAAAAGCGTGAAATAAATAATTTTTTATCACTAGTGTAGTTTCAAATAGGAAAACGTGACCTTACGTTACACGTCAGGAAATTAAAGAAAAAATGTTCAATTTGTAATGTAGTTAGTTAAGAAAAAAAATGAAGTTATATACAGCAATGGGAATTTAGTAAAGCTGCAATGAAGCAAAATTAAAGATATAAGGAAACGAAAAGATAAAAAGATATCAGACGCTAGAGTTTTCTTTCACCCGTGAAAAGAACGAAATAGCAATTTGGTGAAAGTACAGGTCAGAAAGTACAGAAAATAATCTGTCTCGTTTCCGTTTTATTTTTTAGGAAAACAAGCAATTTAATATGCAAAGTGGTCAAGAGAACTTGAGTGACAGATGACAATAGAGTAAATTATTTTGAAGGAGTTGCAGAATTTACTGCTGTACTGTTTCAATCGCATTTCGTAGAAGCTCAAAATATTATATCGTAGAAACTCACAAATATTAGGTTTTTTGTTGCTGGTGTTGCAGTCCGGGAGCCGTGTTCTTAGCTGTGGTGCGCGTTTACTACCAGAATATTTTTACGAGCCATGTTCTTCGATGAAAAAGTTGCGTCGCTAGTATAACCCGATACTCAGCCACCCTTTAAACCAACCCAACTTTTGAAGTGACTTTGGTTATAAAAGTTTAAGAGAATTACAATCACACATTTAGTTAAAAATGAAAATTCTATAATATTCCACTGGCATACAGAAATACTTTTACAAACCTCAATTTAGCTTTTCTTTAAAAAACTATATGACTAAGTGTGTCACTATTCTATGCAAAATCGAACTTAAAGTTAAGCGTGTAGTAACTTTTATTTTTTAATTATTACAAGGGTTGCAATAAGAAAATGCCATTACACTTTGCAAGAAAAATGGAAAGAAAATTTTCTCATGTGTCAAATGGGCTTCAGAATTGTTGGAAGATGGAAAATATAAAATCAGAGTTCATGTTTGTTAATATAATAACTGATTTGATGATGCTTTCGCAATATTTAAGTTTTAAGTACATGAGTACTGAAATTCAAGTTTTACCTAATAACTGGAGTTTTATTCCACAACAGAACTCACGAGATAATTTTCTACAAGAGCGTGGGCAAACATTAATTTTATGAAACACATATCTTCGTTAAGGTCTTATTTTGAATGTTGTGGCGTATACACAACAGCAATTCTTTTTTAAAACCCTCATTCGCAATAACAATAAGTAAAAAAGAATTCATTCACTTAATAGTCGGACTTAAAAAAGCGAGGCAGTGTGCAAATGCTTTTAAGAAAAGTTTACTAGCGCGCCTGATGAATTGGCCTGTGTAGGAGGGAGGTGGGGAGAGAGCAACTTCCAAGTGGGAGGGCTGGGGGGATGGGGAAGGGAGTGGGGAAGGAGCGAAGAAGGGTCAGCAGAGGCCAGGCAACTGCCAGGGCAGGCGGCTCCCAAAGGCAAAGGGACGAAGGGAAGGACAGTCACGTGCTCGACCTTGCCCTCGAGGTCAGTAGAGCGAAACGAGTCAATTCGCTGGCGTAAATTCTGTGGCGAAACAAAGCATTAAGGTAAATAAAATAGTTACTTACTTCTACAGAAGAGACATAAACAGAAGTCACCAACGAAAATAATGTAAAAGTTGTTTTGTTTAATACATAAAACTTCGGAGTAAATCCCCAAACTAATTTTGGGGAATTTTCCCAATCATCGGAAAAGCAATATCATATACAAACATACTAAAATTTTTAAAACAATAATTAAAAAATAAAATTATACTTTCTCAATTCAAAAACTGCACTTTATATCATGCTCTTTAGTTTACAAATAAAAGTAAATACGAGTATTTTTTAAAGTGGAAGTGTCAATATTTAACAATATCTTCATTACATTTGAAACAGTATTGTCAGTTTGATAATTAAATTACAATGTAATATAGAAGTTTGTTGAATTAAATTTAAGACTTTTTAAGAAAATTTGTAATGTAATGTAAGTAATGTAGTGTAATGTAAGTGTGTTAAAAAAATTGTTAGTTGTAAGTTTTTTGTTTTGTAATTATGTTTTTGTTCTTAGTTACTGTATTCTCATTCATTATTTTCATAATTATATCTTGGTGTATAACTGAGGTTAAAGCCAATAAAATAAATTACAATTACAATTACAGAAAAAAGAAACTTAAATTTTAAATAAATACCATTACTTTGAGACTCATCAATTCTCAGTACTCACACAAAAATATTTATTCAGAATTTTTCAAATACAATTTCTAATTATACTTATAATAGTGTAAAATTGGATCATTAATACATTGTTTGAATCATTAATGAATTGGACCACGGCCCATCAGCCCGGAAGACATCAAGAATACATTAATAAATTTTTCGAATGGTATTTTATACAGGAAGATATTTATTATTTCCGCAGGTAGGTTTATGTAACCTGGTGGCGCAACACTAAAATTTACTTATTATAATTAGGAATTAAATACAATGTAAATTAAAATTATTTTAAGACAATAATAATAATAATATAACAACGTTAATAATAAAGGCATTAATAACAATAATCGCAATAATTGTAGATTTATGGTGGTCCTATACAGATAATTCAATTTTGACTCTCACATGCGTAGAAAAAACACTGTGCGCGCCTTTTCGCCCATTTCACCTCACCGCGTCCTACCTCCTCCAGCGCCCGCGAAGCTCTTAATGTCGTGGATCATTAGCTAAGAGACTGGCTTTTACTTCCGATGTAAAAACGCGCCGCGCCGGTTGCCCGTCCGCGCTCACCCACGCACGGCTCACCTCCCGCGTTTTTAGCTCGCGCCCCTTTGAGCTCACCCATCCCGCTCACCCGCGCTCGGACGCTCCGCAGCAGCAGAGAAAACCGTCGGCTGCTCACCGGGTTGGAGTGGCTACGAAGGCCGGCTGCGCACCGGCACGTGGCTACGAAGCCAGGGAACGGCGGACCCACTGTCGAGGAACGCTTTTTTTGAAACTTCTGAAGTAAAAAAAGAAATTCTGATCAACCTATTCTCAATATTGTTCACTCTCCTACCATCCTGCCCAAGTACAGACCACTTTTAATTCAGTCAAGTAAGCACCCCGAACGGAATCAAATCTAGACTCCCTAAAGACATTTTCAAACTGCCTTAAAATCAAAACAAAGCTTCCAACTCCTTAGAAATCCACATTTTATGCCCTTTTCTAAACCATTAACCATCATCAATAACATTCAATTACAATATTATACATAGTACTTGCTGTGTAGAAACACGAAAAATAACATTACGAAGTTTTCCTTTACATCAATGTAAAATTGTACCACTTCTGCAAGGCCGATCACATAAAATACTTTTTCTTAAAATATCAATGAGTGTTATAGATCTGTGAGCGAAGAATAGGGTGAGTACATTTGTGCATACCCCAGGGAATAGGGATGATGGTCAGTTGATACGACGTTAACAGAATTGTCGAAAAGTTAAAAGACAACAACAAAGAAGGGATCTCGGAAAGAGTAACTGAGGATTGACATGAATTAGAGTAGGATGAGAAGTGCCGCTTCCCACTGGGTGAGCAGCAAGGCACGTAGCTACGGAGTCAGAAGAGAACCACCGACTCACGGTAGAGTAACACTAAGGAAGCTTCCAAAGTTAAAAATATCAAAGAGTGATATAGGCCTAAGCGCAGAGAACGGGGTGAGTCCATTTGTGTGTATTCCAAGGAATTGCTGGTAAGTTGATTCGACAGGAACAGAAAGGTCAAAACATTAAAAAGCGACAAAAGTGTGATCTCCGAGGCAGTTTCTTCTTTCTTCCGGAGGCATTTTTTTTCAGGGGATGTCGATTTTGACTATCCGTGTCGGGTACCCACTAAGTTCTTCATGAAGAGACACATTAGCCTCTACATTAGACACTGACACACTTGCGGGTTCGTCGATCTGTTGTCAGCAGTCTAAAAACGCCCCGCGACAACACACATACATGAAAGACGGACAAACAACTATGCTCAGGGCTGGACTCCAACCCGAGACCCTTCAGATTGTAACGTTGAGTCGGCGTAAGCTCTAGTCACCTCGGCCATCCACGTTGGCCGATCTCAGAGACAGTAAATGGTGATAATAATGATTACTGGATGCCCAATATGAAATTATATTGTATAATGATTGCATAAGCAGACCGAATGAGCTGTACGGTTGCAGATCGGGTAAACAGCAAGGTATGTGGCCATAGCGCCAGAGAAGAATGGCGGACTTACGGTAGAGGAACGTTTAGGAAACTTCTAAAGTAAAAAATATCAAACTGACATATGTGTGAACAATGAAGTGAGTACACTTGTATACTCGAAGGAATTGCTTGAAGGTTGCAACGACATGATCATAAGGGACAAAAAGAAAAAAATAAACAAAGAAAAGTGTGTCGGATATACAAACTGATGACAATTATGGGAAGCAAAATATTAAATCGTATTGTAGTACTCTTACATACTGAATAGATGGTAACAGAGAAATTGTGACAGACAGAAAAAAAAAGGACGCAAAAGAAGGAAACAACAAAGGTAAAGAGACTGGATTATCATTTATGCACGGACAAATGAGCCACGTTTCCGAAGAACGAAAAGAAAATAACGGTAGAGAAAACTAATGTTGGTTTTCTATTTCTTGGTCAAATGTTCATTCACAGTTCTCTTTCATATCTCAGCATTGCCCATTCCCTCTCTAGTATGTCCTCATAGTCCCTTTCTGTCATGTTTTCTGTGCGGAAGACTTATTGGCTGAGCACCAAAGCTTCCAAGAACATAAAAAGAGCCAATATTGACTAGGACGACACGAAGAGCTGCATCAATCGACAATCAAAAGCACGAATCAACGAGCTCCGATATAAGTGTCTCCCGTGCATCCCCACCCTTGCGATATTTCTTCTGCCCTTGAAGAAGGGGTTTCTTCGTTCAGTCGGCCCGCTGCACAACGCTGGTGGCAAGGGAAGGAACGGAGCGTGCCACTACACCCAACAATAGGAAAAATATAAACAAAGTCATCGCGAGAGCAAATAACAAAAGACGACTTAAATGTTCGTTCACGTTTTGCTAATGACTTATTCTGACCTCCATATTTCGCTTTTCCTTTCTTCTTAAAAAAAGCGAATTGTACTTTTTATAAATTGTTTATTTGTAAATTAAGTTTATTATTACCTTCAAATGTACTGCTAATATCTAATGATTCAATTTATACTTATTCAAACTTATTATAAGTTATAGTAATACTAAGTTTTGAGGTTACTTCTATAAGTTTTCCTTCGTAAGCTCGAATTTTTATTGTATTTACTTCAATCCCTTTAAAGATAATGTATTATCAAACAAGGATAAATGAATTATTTTAGAAAAAGACTTCGTAAGAATTTGCTGCCTCGGCTCGTAAACGAACGGGGCTAGACGTTCACACAAGAAAATGAAATCATACATTATCTTCTAGTGCTATAAACTACTATTGCACGGCACAGAATTGTCTTTAAAATTGTACTCAATTTTTTTTGCGAATCAGCTCATCGATTAGAGTGGTAAGGAATATCTTTAGGAATAGCCCAGATCCAATGAACGCAGCTGAAAGAGAACAAAGATGCATGGACACATAAGCTGAATCTGAAATTTATTTTTCCTGTTCTTTGTGATTATTAATAAAGAAGTATAATGCATTACATCAAGACAAAATATTTTATTTATACTTAAGCGGCATTTCAATTATATTTTTTATATTATTAAATGACGCAAGGGAAATGTAAAATTCGTTTTCAATGAAAAGTAATTAGACATAGGGCTAATGTAAAGCTTTAGATTTTCACGGCTGATACATTTTATTATTATTAAATTATTATTATTGTTGTTAATATTTCGTCACAATAATTGGGCATTGCAAAATCCATCCATCAAAGCAATGAGACTGAAATTAGTAAATGTAAATATCTTTCCGAGCATAAAAGCATTAAGAGCAAGTAGCAAAAGAAAATGAAAACTTTCAGTTAAAGGTTGTGATAGGAAGAAATCTAAAGTGGAACTTGGATTTTAAGAGTTTGAAAACACAGTAATAATGAGGAAAGGATTTTTTAAATATTTCCCTTTAATATAAGATAAAATATAAAACAAAAAACTGTTAAAAAGTCACCCCTAAGACTACAGCGACAACAGACAAGAACCGAAAAAGAGCAGCCGAGCTCCCCTACGCGCAGAAGATACACAACGACCGCCAGTTATCTGTGAAAGTGGCAGGCGCTGTAAGCACGTGGGACAGCCCGGAATCCACCGGCCAAGTGCGAATTATTTCTCGTGCCTCCCCTCCTCCCTCCCGCCCCTTCCACCCGCCCCCTCCCTCACTCCTCTCTCAATCCCCCTCCCAACACTCAGGCAGTGTCCGTCGGAACCTCCGGCCTCCGTTCGGCCGCGCAGTCGTTTAAAGCTCTCGCTTTAATTTTTACCGAGAGAAACTTTTTTTTCTACCCCGAGCCATATCCTTATATTTATTACGCTATTACACTCGCGCACACAGTCGCGTCCGTGCGGCCCCCCTCCCCCGCCCCCTCCCCTCCCCCGCCGCCCGGGCAGGTTGGCTCCGGACGCCGCCGCCCCCGCCCCCGCCCCAGCCGGCGAAGAAACCGGCGGCGCGGCGGGCGAGAGCGCGACTGCGCCCGGAAAAACCGGAGGCGGGGGATTAGGTAAAATGTGCTTTTATAATTGTTATAAATTCGTTTCTGCGTATTTCACGTTAACTGCCGCGTGGGGAGAAAAGTGGGGTCGGTGCACGTCCTTTGGGGAGGCAAGGGGCGGAGTGGAGAGGAGGTGGAGAATGGGAGGAGAAGAATAGAGCGAAAGTGAGTGGGAAGAGGTGGAGAAGAGGAAGGAAAAGGTGAGGTGGCGAAGGAGAAGGGTAGGCGCTTGGTGACGTGGAGAAGACAAAGCAGGTGGAATATTGAGGACATGTGGAACGATATGAAGAAGTCGAATGAAATAGACGAGACACAAGGGTACAAGATGATCAGTGTGAATAGAAATGAAAGTATATTCTAAGGATTTTTTTTTTCATTTAAGTAAGACAAGGGGGCAGGAATGAGACAGTTCAGAAAGTCACGTTGGAGAGAGAAGTGGTGGTAATAACACAGAAATATGAATGCTTGGGGATGAATACATATATGGTGGTGGAAATGGAGGAATGAGACTGGTGGGGAGAAATGATAATGACGAGTGAGGGAAGAGAATGGAAGGGCCGGGATGGCTGGTGATATGAAGGATAGACTCTGTAAAGGTGGCGATCGGAAGCGTAGATACGAGAAAGTAGTCAAGAAACAAGAGATGAATAAGACGACAAAATTTGGTGGGGATAAAAAGGCGGGGCCGAGAACGGCCAGTGTGAGAGTGACAAAAAGAAAAGAATAAAGAAGAGCACATGCGCAAACGTACGTTTGCAAACGATACAAGTCGAGGGCGAGAAAGGGGAGGGAGTGGGCTAGACCCGAGAGTTCGGTCCATCGACGGTTCCTCTGCTCGGCTAATCGCTGCCGCTCGTTTCCGCCGTCAGCCAGGATTACCGCTGCCCGCCCCTCCAACTCCTCCCCCCCCCGCGCCCCGGGCGAGGCGCACTCATTTCCCGCTGCGCCAATTTCAGCGCGCGCGTTTCGTTGCGCGCCTTCGCCGCCGCCCCCGCCTCCGGGCCCACCCCCGGTCTCCACCCCCCGGCCCCGCCCTCTTGCCCTCGGCTTCAGCCTTGCCACTCAGTCGCGCCCTGGGCCCCGCTCCCGGACCCGCCCCTCGCCCCCCCCCCAGCCACGCTCCCGACTTGACCCCCGGCCCCGTCCTCTGGCCCCATCCCTCGGCTCCACTCCCCTGCCCCACCCCCCGGCCACGCCCCCCGGCCACGCCCCCGGCCACGCCTCCCGCCCCACCCCCAACATCGGCCACCGGCTCCACCCCCGGCCCCGCCCCAGCTCTGCCTACAAACCTCGCGCCCCGGCCCCGCCCCCCGGACCCACCCCCTGACCCCACCCCCTGGCTCCACCCTCTGGCTCCACTCCTGGCTCCACCCCCTGGCCCCACTCTCTGGCTCCACCCCCTGACTCCACCCCTGGCTCCACCCCCTGGCTCCACCCCCTGGCTCCACCCCCTGGCTCCACCCCCTGCTCCACCCCCTGGCTCCACCCCCCAGCCCTGCCCGCCAGTCTCGCCACCGGCACCGCCACGTGGCCCACCCCTCGGCCCCGCCGCCTGGTCCCCCCCCCGGTCCCAGTTCCCGACTCCGGCCCCCGGCCTCACCCCCCAGCCCCATCTCCATCCCCAGCCCCGCCCACGCCCTCAGCCTCGTTCTCGCCACCCGCCTTTCCATCGGCTCCGCTCCCACCTCCGCCCCTGCCCCGCCCCCCGGGGCTTAAGCTGCCCTCAGGTGCTCGCGGGGCTTTGAAGCGAGGGAAACGCCCGTCGGCAGACGGACGTATTTCGCAGGGCTCACTACACGCATTCGAGTTTCGTTTTTGCTGAGAGGTTTCTAGCGAGTCAGCATTCATGTAATAATTTCTGAAGTTGCTCGACATTTATAATTACGTTAATCACTACATTATATAGATTGCTTTACAGAGAAGTTACCTTTGAGTTAACACAAATGTTTCGTGAAACACGTATTTTCTACAAAATAATGTGGTTGAATGGAAGAAAGAATGACTTTTTATAAAATAAAATGTTTGTGTCTGGATCAGAAATTACGGAAATTTAACATCATGTCAAAACTTACTTCTGCTAGAGACGTAAATGCAATGCATATTTGTAAATTACATGAATGCACTGAATTTCGTACATTCAGCGAGTAAGCACATATATTTTCTTGGAATGTCAAGATTGCTTTCTTTGAACAATGCTATGTCGAAATATGTGAAAACGGGTGTTAATGACACTTTCAAATAAAGCATAACATTAAAACTAAGATTATTCCGAAATTCATAATAGGTGTCTACTCAGAAATCGAATGACGACCAAGAACTGGCTGTAATACTGCTCTCAATTTTCCCTGTTGCTTAGCTGGTAAAATCGGTTTTGAACAGCCGAGAGTTGCTCAATGGGCCGAATCTTTATATTGATGTAGTGAAACGTCATGTCTAATATTCAGCAATGGGGAAAATAATGTTATATTATGTTTTGATGGGGAATGAGAATATGTATTAACAAATGTACACGTTATGTTAAGAATGTTGTTACAACCACTTGCAGTACTGGATTAATATAAAAGCTAGATGGTTATTAAAACACTATTTATTTAACAATCTTTATAACATTCTTTGAACCTCCAAAAAATTATCACTCACTTAGGCACAAACGAAAACTAACAGCCAATATTCTTCAAAATAATCTCCAAACGTTTTTACAACAAATAAAAGATTAATAATTTGGATCTATCCCGAGTCTATCAGCCAAAGGTAGAAATCCATTTGTGATAAAAAGAGGTCATAGAAAAATGTTAATATCAGAATGAGTAGAATATTTCTGCATGTTATTAATCACTCTTTAGTCGTGTGAATACCTTTATTTAAAGTATTCGTATGTTTACATTTAATGATCGCGTTACAAAGAAAAGAACCTAATTTCGAAACTGGAGGAAAGCAAACATTTGGACATTAAAAACTGTTTTACTTTGGATATCAAAGACTACTCGCAGCTTGTGAGTTTTGGCCATAAGGTTACTTAGATATATTTGTTAGTTCACTCATAAATCTTACAACAAATTCGGATGGGAATTTCTAAGCACCAGTCCGAGCATTAGATAGTCGATCACTAACACCGTCTAGAATTTTGAGATATTGGTTCTAATAAGTTTCGTTTTAGTATTTTGTAAGGTCAATAACTATATTTATTCCTCCCATATTCTTCACTGAAAAGAAATACAATGGACATCGCCTTCTCTGAAGTGCCACAGAACATGTAGCATTCATCTACATCATTCCTGAAGTATTCAGCACCGATTTCACACAAACTATTTTCACCAAGACATCCAATATCATTTTCTCCATTTCTCCTCTTCATCCCTAACTTTTGTAAGACAAAGGCGAATCGAAACAATGAATGCTCCAGAAATCCCACAGAACTGGAATGAGAATTTATCACTTGGCAATTTTCGCTTCATGGAGATTACCTGAAAGTCAACGCAAGCGGTTAAGAAATACGTCGTCACCAAACAATATAACAATTCGCATGGCTCAGCACTTTGCTTTAAAAAATATTGGAGAAAAGCCACCGAGAACAGGAGGTCAATTCTCGTTTTTAGAAACAAAATGGCAGTCAAACAAAAAATACTCCGTGACGAGCCTAAAGAAGGGTACGGAAAATAATAAGAAATCTGAGACACAATTACGATAATCTAAACAAATAGAAGAATTTGAGAGCAGATGTCACCACAATCAAAACATCGCAGGACATCCGTTGCGGGACAACGCCCCTCACAACACGGAAAATAATAAGCAAATCTGAGAGAAAATTTACGATAATCTAAACAAATAGAAGAATTTGAGAGCAGATGTCACCACAATCAAAACATCGCAGGACATCCGTTGCGGGACAACGCCCCTCACAACACGGAAAATAATAAGCAAATCTGAGAGAAAATTTACGATAATCTAAACAAATAGAAGAATTTGAGAGCAGATGTCACCACAATCAAAACATCGCAGGACATCCGTTGCGGGACAACGCCCCTCACAACACGGAAAATAATAAGCAAATCTGAGAGAAAATTTACGATAATCTAAACAAATAGAAGAATTTGAGAGCAGATGTCACCACAATCAAAACATCGCAGGACATCCGTTGCGGGACAACGCCCCTCACAACAACAGGATCCGCAGCTTTCGAGGCGTCCCTCATCCGCCGCCCCCCCCCCCGCCCCGAGTAACAAGCCGGCGACTGCGCGTGATTAGTGTGCGGGCGGCGGGCGCGCGCGCATCGTTATTGCTTCGTTCCCGGGGAATCCCCTGGGCCGGCGAAAGGGCGGGGGGCGCGCCATCTGCGGCGGCCGCGCGGATTGAGAGATTAGATTCCGCGCCGCTCGATAGCTCGCAAGATGCGCGAGGGCGAGGGCGTGTCGTGGGTGTGGGAAGGAATGGGGATGAGCTACGATGGGAGTAGAGGAGGGGTAGCGGAAAGCAGGGGGTTGGAGGGAAGTATAAATGACGGAACGGTCGGTGGTGGTATGTGTGGTGGTAAGACGGAGAGATGCAGGATGATACGGAGAGATGAACGGAGGAAACGACAGAGGGAGGGACGGGGGAGGGGGGATGGTGGGAGGAAAGGAGGGAGGAAAGGAGGGATGGTTGGAGGGTGGGAAGGAGGGATGGATGGAAGGAGGGAAGAATGGGGGGAGTTAAGGAGAGAGGGAAGAAGTGAAGAAAGAAGGGGTTGGGGGAAGGATCGAAAGGGAGAACAGAGAGAGCATGAGGGAAGAACAAAGGGAGGAGCAGAGAGTGGAACGTAGAGAGGGACAGATTGTGGCACGAACAGCGGGAAGGAGAGAGGGACGGAGGGAAGAACGGATGGACGGATGGTAGCAGGGAAGGGGGTGGGATGGGAGTTGGGAAGTGGGCGGACAGATGGCGGAGTGGCGGGGTGGAGGAGCGTCAGGGTTTGAGGGTGGCGGGGGAGAGCACGGCAGGGGAGGTGCGGGGCGGCGGGTGTGAGGGGCGGCGGGTGTGAGGGGCGGCGGGTGTGAGGGGCGGCGGGTGTGAGGGGCGGCGGGTGTGAGGGGCGGCGGGTGTGAGGGGCGGCGGGTGTGAGGGGCGGCGGGTGTGAGGGGCGGCGGGTGTGAGGGGCGGCGGGTGTGAGGGGCGGCGGGGGTGAGGGGCGGCGGGGGTGAGGGGCGGCGGGGGTGAGGGGCGGCGGGGGTGAGGGGCGGCGGGGGTGAGGGGCGGCGGGGGTGAGGGGCGGCGGGGGTGAGGAGCGGCGGAAGTGCGTGGTGGCGGGGGTGCGGGACGGCGGGGTTGCAGGCCGGCGATGCGGCGTGGCAGGGCCGCACGAGCAGAGACCAGGGGAGCAGCGCGGCGGCGGGGCGGTGCGGCCGACAGACGCGGGGGGGTGGGCGGCGGGTTGGGGCGCCGAGGGGCGTAGGAAAAGGGCTCGGACTGTGAAATTGGGAGCTCGCGAGAAGGAAGGCGCCTCATGCGATTACGATTTTATGAACGGGTTTTAGTGCGCCCGCCCGTCCACCAGGGGCGCTGCTGATGCCCGCTCACGAGGTGCGGCCCCCGTTCGGGCTCTTACGCGGGATTAAGTGCGGGTGCCTCGTTAATTAGAGCGTTACAGCGCCCTCGTCGGGGGGACTTTGGATTGGAAGCGGGGGCTCTCAAGAAGAAGTTGCGCCTGTCTCGTTTTCTACAGTAAATTTTCTTTTTTACTACCTAATAGAAGACTAATTCTGAGACGAAATTCTATTTGTCTTCACATAACTATGTCACGTGAAACTCAAGGAATTTGCACAAATGCTCTTTAGTATGTTGAAAATATACTGAAACAATTGCTTTATTGATAATGACATGAACATTATTTCGTTGTAACTGAGTGGGAAAATGAGAATGAATACTTCGTAAGACTAGTTTTTTCCAACCACAGAAATCTACTACTTTTTGTACCCTTGCATGAATAAATTAGATATTTAAGAAATATTGTTATGGTTTCGTGTTTTATAAATGAGAAACAGAGGGAATATCATTGAAGCAGCAAGGTGTCATCGAAAGACACAGTACGTTTTCTGTGAGTGAACAAACAATTAGGTTTTCTGTGAAAATAAAGTCGTTTCTAGAAGAGAGTGCATAGTATATGATAGGATAAACGCTCAAAAATAAAAGAAACATTATTTGTTTACTTACCTGACAGATATCTAGCAAGTAGCAGAGATATGAACCTTAGCTAAGCAAAGAAATCGTGATATGATAAAGAAATACGAGCGTACATTGAGTAAACCTTCTCCTTTCCCTGCAGCAAAGGCCAAACTTTCACGCTTTATACGGAATTCGATCACCCGCACACACCAACCAGTTGCCTTCAAACCCGCCTACTCCGTCGAGGTTCGTCGAGAGCGCGAAAGCGCATCTCGAAGCACTGAAAGACATTCCCTGGCATCCCGTCGGCCGGGCGAGCGCGGGAAATGAAGCCCCGTGGAAGCCAGCCGCGAGCGGGAGCGGGATCCGCTGGCGTCGCAGGGGTGCCGCAGGGCCGCGGCTCCCGTCGTCAATATTCAAGGGCGCTCAGGAGCGCAAACACAGGAGGCGCTGGCGCGGCGCAGCGCCCGGAGCGGCTCATCCGGCGACGCAGGAAGCGGCGGCGCCGCCCGGAGCCCCGGCGCTCCGCAAACCCGCCAGCGCCGCGGGAGGAGAGAGGCTGCGCGGGACCGGAGGAGCTCCGGGCTGACGGTGGAGGCGCGGCGACGGGACGCGGATGGCCCCTTCGCGGTTGTGGTGGGGGCGGCGGTGGTGGTTGTGGTGGTGGAGGTGGTGGTTATGGTGATGGCGGTGGTGGGCGGTTGTATTGGGGGCGGCGGTGGTGATGGTGGCAGCGATGGTGGTTGTGGTGGTGGTGATGGTGGTGGAGGTGGTGGTGATGGTGGTGGCGGTGGTGGGCGGTTGTATTGGGGGCGGCGATGGTGATGGCGGTGGCGGCGATGGTGGTTGTGGTGGTGGTGATGGTGGTGGAGGTGGTGGTGATGGTGGTGGCGGTGGTGGGCGGTTGTATTGGGGGCGGCGATGGTGATGGCGGTGGCGGCGATGGTGGTGGTGGTGGTGGTGATGGTGGTGGCGGCGGTGGTGATGGTGGTGGTGATGGTGGTGGTGGCGGTGGTGGTGGTGGTGCAGGCAGCGGTGGTGGAGGCGGAAGCGGAAACGGAGGCGGAGATGGAGATGGAGTCGGCAGCGATGGGGGCGGCGTTCGCGATGGTGGTGGTGGTGCTGATGGTGGTGGTGGTGGAGGAGGCGGAAGCGAAAACGGAGGCGGAGATGAAGACGGCAGCGATGGCGGCGGTCGCAATGGTGCTGGTGGTGGTGAAGGTAGCGGCGGAACATGAGGTAGTGCTTGTGGTATAGGTTTGTGGGATGGTGAATGTGGTGGCCATAATGGCGACGGTGGTTGTGGCGTTGGTAGTAGTGATGACGGTATTGTTGGGGCCTGCTGCCGGTGGAGGCGGAGCGATGCGGTTGGCCCCTTCGCGGTTGTGGTGGTTGAGGTGGAACTGGAGGTGAAGCTTGTGGTAGAGGTTTATAGGATGGTCAATGTCGTGGTCATGGTCGTGATGGTGTTGGTGATTGCGTTGGTGGTGATAATGTCGAAGGCACTTGACGTGATGGAAGTGGCGGTGGTTTAGACATATGGCGGACGTACTTCTGATGGTTTATAATATGCCGGTAATTTTGAAACGGTCATATTATCTTCTTCTACAATGTTCAAAAAATTAGTTCGTAGTAGTTTCGTATACTTACGTAATCGGTTACGATTGATATACGAGTATTTATTTACATTTAGGATTTCCATGCCATTAAGTCTGGAGACAACAACACTCTCTAGACAACTACACTGTCTGGAGATAACTGCATTAGTGATATAGATGACTATGATACAGTGGCAGTGCACTGAAGTTGTAAAGCGGGTTGCGTTCAGAGGCTAGGTGCTTCAAAAGAATTTACCTTCTTTTGTGCCATAATACTCCATTAATTATTCGTCTAAAACGAAGAATTGCAGAATTTATTATAATCATTGTAATGTTACGTATGAATATAAATTTCCTTCTTTTAAAGAGGAAAAACTCGAAACGTTTCCTTAAAAAACCTTTTAAGAGACTAAAAAATTCTCACAATTCGTACAAAAATTAAGCACTAGTAGACCTACAAAGACACAACGGTATATTCATTTTCGTTGTCTTCACGTTAAACAATCACCACATATTCGCAATAATGTGAAAAAAATAATCGACCCCCAACGCCTGAGCATATTTCATAGGTCTCGTTGAACACTTCCCCCCCTTTATTATTGCTATTCTTCTATCTTCATTTTTACTGGAATATTTTTCTGTAACTTGATAACCATTGGGTAATTTATCTATATCAATGGGAGGGAGGTTCGGTGATTAAATTTTTTATACATATATTGTAGGTTGGGGAGAAACGAGAATTGATTGCGATATTTTATTTATTTGTATACAAATTCAGATTTCTGGATTGTCTCACCGTGCAACATGAGCCCAATTGTAGGATCAAGTGTCCATCTAAGCGGGGTCCAGGAGGGGGGAGGCCGCGCGCGTCGTGGCCAGGCGGCGCCGTTCGAGTGGCGCAGGGAGCGCAGCGCGGGCGACGTCTCCTCCGCCCGGGGCTTCATCGGCAGGTGGCCGCGCCCGGCCACGCGCACGCCCCTCGCCCCGTGACGGCAGCGGCGGCGGCGTTGAAGGCGGAACCGGAAACGGAGGCGTTGGTGATGATAGCGATGGCGTTCCCAATGGTGGTGGTGGTGGTGGCGGCCGCGGCGACGGTGGTGGTGGTGATGATGATGGAGGCGGCGGCGGTGGTGCAGACATGGGTGGTGGAAGCAGCAGCGGCGGTGGAGGTGGCGATGTTGGGTGGGGATGGCGGGGGGTGGCGGCGGCGGAGGTGGCGACTGCCGAGATGCAGGCGCGCCCAGTGTGCGCAATCAACATCGAACCGATCTAAGCTAGTTTTTGAAAGAAAAATAAGCATTGCAATAGACGACAAATATTCAAACATTGACGCCAGTGAAAGGTACTTGTAAGTCGAATCGTATGTGAAATGATCCAAGAAATAGCAAATAGAATGGCAATTCGAAGCAGTAAATTAGTGTAATGTATAACAGTGCATGATTCAGGATGTCAAGTCGAAAGGCCAGTGAGCGGTATGGTAAGAAAATGATATGACAAACTAACGTAATGACAACCTAATACATTGACAATATAGAAGAACGGCAAAATAGTAAAATTAAAACTTAGTGCAATTGCAACCTAGTGAAAAATCTAATACTCGTCTAATATCAACAAAACAAAGGGGAAAACACATAACAGAATATAATTTCAAAAACATAAAAAATGTATAGATACTATAGTTCATGTTTATTTTCAGCATTTTCATGTATGTCTTCAAATACTCCTTACTGCAATACTACTCATTAGCGCATTACAACGTTTTATATCTCCTGTGAGCGTTCCCTTACGTAATATTATGAGATACTGTATTTTCTCGTTTATAGAATTTGTGAGTATTTTTGTTATCTTTTTACAAGCTACAAACGACAGTAGCTACAAGATGACACGTATTGATATTTAAAATCAAAAGTTTCAGCAATAAATCATATATTTTGCTGCACAGATGACTGGCGTTTCTGCGCGCATCAACTGTTACTGTCACTAGTTCCCTAAGTCTTGAGTGACTTCATCCCGGGGGTTGTGGTCACATATAGGAATATGAGATCCAACGTTCACCTACCCGACGGTTTGCGGGGACCCACCCTCCTGGTATCTCCTCCAAGCTGGGCACCGCCTCAGTCAGGATATGATTTAAGTGCCCGACTGATCTCCGAACGTGTGCGGCGGTCCCTGTATAGTACTTGCAGTAGGTCGCTGAATAGTAGTTGAAGAATATTTCATATTTTGGGTTATTTTATCTGTTTAATTTTTGCTATTTTTTTTCAATATATAACATACTTTAGGTTATATAAATAATTCCCCTAATAAACAATCATTTAACCCGAGAGAGGTGGCGCGGGGTCTCTTGCGACCCCACGCATCTTTGCTTCGCTGCAGTTGCCTAATTTTGCGAGTCAGAAGCTTTACATTCCACATACCTTTCACCACATTCTTTAGCTTTTGTCTGAAAGATTTTCAAAATTTTATATGTATTACTTCATTTATAAATATTTGTGAAACCAATACAAACATCTTATATTTCGTAGTTTTTCTAAGTTGTGTTGATTGGCTTTGAAGCATTTTCAATAAATTGTTTGTTTTTATGTGAGACAATGTTAGGAAATGAAACACTGAATTTTCTACCTTTGTCATTGAAATATTCAGAAAAATGTAAATGGAGTCACTACATAAAATGAAAGATAAATGATAATTTTATTTGTTTCAATTCCTCATTTGCATGTTTATTTATATTAGTACATTAAGTTAATTCAACCTTATAAATGATTGATTATTATTAAAATAATTAATTTCACACTTATTTCTTGCTAAATATAATTTTATAAAGGGGTCAGAAATGACCTCGCGTCACCTCTAACGTAAGCCGGCAACCGTCACCTCTCCAGAGTTAATTATTTATTTTCAGATATGATTTTCGTTACTTTTTGGCCCAGTGCGCGGCGACGGCGGCGGCGGAGTGATACACGAGGCGGCGAGGTGCGCGCGCGCCCGCGCGTCGGGCCTACTTTACGAGCGCGGACGCGGCGGCGGCGGCGACGGCGTCGTCGTATTTTCATGAACAAGATTGTTGGCGGCGATCCAACCCGGGCGCACCGGAGGCGAGAGGGCGGGCAGGGCCTGCTGGAGACAAGGGACGCGGGCGCGAGAACACGAGGAGCGGCGGGGGAGGGGGAAGCGAGGGGAAGGGAGGGGACGGTGATTGAGGGGAGGCGCCCGCCAGCGCGGCGTGGCGTGGCGCGGCGCGCGCGCGGAGGAAGAACTGAGTTGTGGAGATTGGAGGTGCGAGCGGGGGGAAAGGTGCGTGAACATCGTAGTGATGGGGGGGGGGATGGAAGTTAGTTGAGAGAGCGGCGCAGAGGAGGCGCGGAAAAAGACGGACGTCGTGGGAGGGGGGGGGGGCAAGCAGGAACAGCAAGCACGCGAGGGAGGCGCAAAGAGAAGATCCGCGATGGGCAGGGGAAGAGCGAGTGAGCGAGCGAGAGAGAGAGAGAAGGGAGTGACGTGAGCGAAAGTAGGGCAGGAGTGCCCGAAAGGGCGCGAGGTAGGCGAAAGCGAGCCGCCTGCTTGATCAAGAGGACAAAATATGTGACGTCACGAGGGCGGGCGGCCTGCCTCGACGGCGCAATCTACGGCAACCGAAATTGCGCCTTCGTCTCTGCCTGCCTGGTTCCGCAGCTGGCGAAGACCCGCTGGCCGCTCCCTGAACAACTTCAACAACGGGAGCACCAGCGGTTCTCCTACCGATGTTGAAATTACGTAATTCCGACATTAGATGATCGTGATAAAAACGAAAGATTACAAATCAGAATGCATTTAATGCGAATTATGTTAAATTTTAAATCAGCAAACTGAATAAATATACATAAAAACTAAAATGAAACCAATAGAAGATGATTTTCTTAAATAATGAAATACAATAATAATAATAATAATAAATTGTCATTATACTTTGTAATTAGTTACATTGATATTATTATGAATTCGAATTATTTGTTCATTCTTTAATTCATACGATTCTGATTTCCCTTTCCTTGAATTCCCAGGAAAAATTTATAACAGTAATAATTCCTTATTGCGCTTTCATAAACAAATGACTGTTGGGATAATATCATACGTTGTTATTCATTTCAATCACAGTGAATAACAAATGTTTGGTTGAAACATACGCCGAAGTATTGCAGAGCATATTATTCTTTATCCAAAGTTACGGGAAACATTCGTTAGAAAGCAAGATTTTCAACCAAAACATCTCTCGTCTTTACACAGAAACGCCTATATAAGGGAGAAAAATTTCCTGTGTTGTACGGTAAAATATAAATCTTTAGTAACCAGTTGCCGCGACAGTCTCCTGTTTGCGTACTGTGTCCTCAGCAAGCGCCACAACGACGTTTCCTGATTGGCCGAAGTGGCTGTCAAGTTTTCGAAATTCAATCATTCAACCTGAAGTTTTTCTCTTCACACGGAATAAATACCAACTGCTGAAGCAACGTCACGCTTTGCGCGAAGAAAAGGAAATGAAGTGAAATGAAATTGTATGCATTTTGTATTTGTTTTGACGTTTCATTTTTAAAAAGTGATCTTCCCATTGAAAAAGAGAAATCTTTGTGTCACCCTTCATGAAAGCACCACTTAAAATTTTAACACCTCTTACATTTTTGAACGCAAATAATTCGGCTTGAAAAATAAAATATAACACCTTCAATGCTGAAAATTTTAAAATAATTTAACTTATACTCACACATTAAATTAACATACAATACATAAAAATTTTGTGTGGCATGTACAAAGGAAATAAGTTAAATGTCATTAGAAAATCATGTTCATTCTGTTTGAAGTCTATAAATATCTATAAAGTAGAAAATTATTAAAATATTGATAATTTGAGTTAAGAGCAATTAAAAGATAAACAAGAAGTTTAATCAAAACGAATAACCAGCGTAAAGCAAGATGGATAAAAAATGGATAAACGGTCTTAATAATTTTAAAGCAAGCAACGGAACACTGGAATACTGTTCATCCGGTAAACGAAATGAAGAAGGATGAGATTACATGGGTTAAAAACTAAAGATGGGTTAAGACGACCCTGAAAGGAGACAATTTCATGAACCTGAATTTTTGTTCATCTTAAATTTCAAATTATCAATTTCTTTTTGTGGGGAAATTATTTCTAGAATTTAGACGTCTTTCGGCATTCAATTCAAAATTTCGCAAATGCATAGAACGCAATAACATTTTTAATTTATTTGTTGCAGGATATATTCAAACTGTGGTGATGGAGGTACATGTTTTAATCAAAAGAAACTAC
Organism: Acheta domesticus; assembly: GCA_031308135.1. Classification (NCBI taxonomy): domain Eukaryota; kingdom Metazoa; phylum Arthropoda; class Insecta; order Orthoptera; family Gryllidae; genus Acheta; species Acheta domesticus. The sequence continues at coordinate 117,596,148 of JAHLJT010009355.1, forward strand.
TAGCACTGATGTAACAGCGCATACTACATGTACTAAAATTGAACATTTATCACCGAGTCAAATTGATCACCCTACAAGGAATCGATTAAAAATCAAAACATTGTGTAAAAGTATTTAACTGTCAGGGTGTAATATTTTCAAAACCATTGTGACCAGACATTTTTCACAACGCTCGGTGGAAAAATCACGAGAATCAAGCGACTCAAAAGGAAATATCACTGACATTAAAATGAAGTTGTAACGATTTTTCTACTACTAAAGTATATCCATTTTTGAGAGCCAGTGAGTTTGTCAATGTGACTGAGAACACGTTAACACATCTACCAGTTGGTTATACTACTTTGTGGGGTGTAGCAAAATGCACTTTTCTTAGCGTATATACTGTTGCTTCGTTTCGCACAGGGCGGTGCAGTAGAGAGAAAATACCTTGTTAACTCTGAATAGTAAGAGTTTCAAAGAGGGAAAAAATTAAAAACAGTATTGTAAGAGAAAGAATGAAAAAAATTAATTTTAGATTACATAAATTATAAGCAATTAGGATGGTTTGGTCACATAAATCGTCTCGAAGTTAACTGTATACCCAAACAAATATAGACTTGGGCTCCACCAGGAAGAAGAAAAAAAAGGAAGACCAAATAATACCTGGAATCAGGAAATTTATAAATTGCAAGAAACAAATAGTTTAAAGGAAGAGGACTCTTATGATGGAGAAAAATGGAAAAAAATATTATAATCAGTGTTCATATAAAATGTAATGTTGTAACAGAAAAGTGATAAATAAATAAAAACTCAGAACTGTATTCTTTAACAGATAGCCCATCATTTCACCTGACCTAGTACTGCCCACTTACCCGCCCGCACCTCTCTCCTATCATCCAAACTCGTCTGTTGACCGCTTTTCTACACCGAACGTGCTCGCCCGCCCATCCACAAGACCAGAGGTGCACAAGCACGCCATTTGAGCCCCATCTTGGGGCGCCAGGAAGCCCGCGCCCCGCGCCCCGCGCCCCACGGCGCCCCATGAGAACCAGCAAAGTTCGCATAATCCCTGACGGCCGACCTGTCCTTCACTTAACTGATCAGAATCGTCAGTTCAATGCTAAGTGCCAGCACGAATTTTTATTCATGGAGAGAAATGGAGCAACAACGTATCTCGTATGTCAGAATATGGAGTCGGAGAATGAAGTAACAACAAAAAGTAAAAGAAACATTCAGAAAAGTGTGGTCAAGTGTAATACAGCCAGCTATTTGTGAATTAAATTTATGAAGTGCGTATTATTAATAACAATGAGAGAGCGTTAAATTTTGTGTTCTTGTAGTTTATTACAAATATTTTCAAAATCAGTTTCAACAGTAAAGATTGACCATTAAATGAGTGGAAGCTGTCGAGCAATTTAATCTGAAATAGTATTATACAAAATGAAACCTCCACTCTCCAGAAACTACAATCTTTATTTCAAGTTTTTAGTTGTCAAATTCAACATAATTCAACGCATGTTAAGAGCCGCAGGGCATTCCTCCCACTGAGGGCTTGGGCAGCGGTCATTCGCCCCAAAAGTGAAAGTCTTTCACTAGAAGCCAGTGGGGTACGGAAGGGCTGCCATGGCCGTCGTGGGCCCGTTGCTGGGGCCCTTGTGCAAGCCTGTACAAGACAAGGGATGACCGCAATACTCGGGCAGGCCATACACCACGCCTATATCCTACCGCCTCCCTACCCGAGACGATCACCCAAACCTCACGTTCTCCCCCTGCCAGACCACCGAGTTCCATTCAGAGCGTCGCTTCACACACCGACCGTCGTGTCACGTCCAGTTCATAGCATCTCACCGCGATCACCTTGCTTCCACACCGTCGTGTCCCAACCGATCACGTCCCACCCAGACCACCGTGTCCTATTAAGAACGTTGCATCACACACAGCTCGTCCTTTCATGTCCAGAACAGCGTGTCTCACTCTGAACGTCGTGTCCCATTGCGATCACGACACCCACACCTCCGTCTCCCATTCCGATCATGTCCCACCCAGACCTCCACGTCCCGTTGAGAGACTCGCGTCACACGTAGATGGATGGCTGAATCACGCCCAGACCATTGTGTCACACCCTAACCGTCGTTTCCCATTGCGATCATGTTCTATAAAGATCACCGTGACTCACCCAGATCATTTTCCACCAGAATCGTCATGTTCTAGCCAGTTCCTCATGTTTCACAAAATTCATCATGTTCCACCAAGATAGTCCTGTTCCTTTCAGACCGCCAGTATGAGTCACCGATTATTGTATCTCATATTGAGAATCTTGTCCCACTCACCCGTCACTCTTCTCCTCGCCAATATTATACCACCCCATTCACCAGCCAAATTTTAACGCCAGTTCTGCCCGCTCCATCCATTGCTTTCCACGTACGCTTATAACACCCCATCGTTCACATGCTCCCATCACCACATTCGCACCCGCTGCACCGCCAACTCGCCTGTCTGCCAGTCTGTCTGCTCGTCTGTCTGCATCGCGGTCCGTCGCCCTCCCTCACGCCCTTCCACGCTCCCGCACGTCCTTTCGGAAAGTCCGCTGACGATTCAATTTCCACACAATAAGGAAACTGTTGGATGTGCCGGATTGAGACTTGGCCCGACAGATCGCGTGTGGGGAGACAATCAAACGGCTTCTTTACTTTTCGCGCCTCGCCTCAATCTTCTCTTTTTTTCTTGTTTCGTCTGCGGGATTCCTTCTATTTCCCATCCTCTTCCCCGCTCCCCGCCACGGCTTCCGTCCCTTCCCCTCTTCCCCCTCCCTTCGACCCTGCCGCTCTTCCTTCGGGCCGCTACCGCTTTTCATTTGTTCAGCTCCAGCTGGCCTCTTGGAATCTTGTTTGCTTGTTGTTTTTCCCCTATCCCTTCGAGTGATTTTTTTTTATTTCGCTGTTGCAACAACTCACGTCAAAAGTGACGATGAGAAAATAATTCAATTTTTTATCAAAAGGAAAAGTTCTTCCCCTTTCGGAAAAAATACGTATTCTACTATTGGAATACTACGTAATATGTGAAAATATATGTTAACTTTTCTAGAAAACATGCACTTTGTTCTATAATTTGAGGTGACGTGTATGTGGGCGCATCAAAAAGTGAAAAGTCTATTTTATAGCGTTATAAGGTTTTGATACAATACAACAATTCCTTGGTTTCTGAATTAGAGTGAATATCGTAATATAATGTGAAGAAAATTAACTAATCAATTATACTAACATCTCTAAATATCCTTGAACTGAAACTGGTCTTACATTTGTAATTGATCACTACCTGTAATGGTATACTCCAACCTGTAATGGTACGATCGATGGTGTACCTGACTACATTGATTCTAGATTAAAATTGCAAATCGTACAGTCAAGTGCATAGTGGACTATTTGAATTCAAATGAAGTTAAATATTTAAATTCAGACAAAAGATTCAGTTACTAGCAACTTCAATTCACTGACATTAAGAAGCATTTACAAGTAATGTAATGGTCTTATTAAAAAATTCATCCTCTGTAATTAGTTGAATGCTCTGCTCAAGTTTTGTAATACATATGTGAAATATATAATTTACGTAAATCTAAAAAACAGAAGGATATTATATATTTCATTTCTTAAACTCGACTTTTCGAAAACAATTTACAATGGTATATAAGAAACTTGGGAAATCACTTTTATGGCGTAATGTGTACATTGCATGAAGTTGTGGTTGACAATAATGCTTACCACTGAGTTTATACACGAAGGTTCAACTATACTGCCACAGATTACTCTGCAATTTTGCGAAAGTCGATAGAACATTTACCATAAAGGCAAAATAGCTGCAGTTTGAAGCCGTATCTGAAACACTTAGATTGTGAATGACCTCTAAATTAAACCTAAGAGCCCTCAATGAGCTCAATTGGGCAAAACGGACAAGCACAGGGAGATCGTAACTCCGTGTGCTACCAACACTACGTCCTTAAAGTCTGCAATACAGGAAACCTAGACGGCACATACATTGCTTTAACTTTGTTGCAAAGCACATTAAAGCATTATTTTGGGAGCATACAAACGTTTCTATTAACAAAAATAATTTGCAGAGAGGTTGAAAAATACTTATTTTTTTCTTTCATTAATTAACTTGAACTACGAAACTATTGATTTTTTTTATTTTCGTTACATACTGTAGTTGTGAAAGATTTGAAAAGTAACAAATAAAATTTGCTGTAATACATTGGAGTAGTCGGAAAGCTATAGGTTTCATTACCACAAATAAACATTAAAAAGTTTTAGAATTTCTAAATATCTCTTAATTTTGTATGATTCTTCATATTTTCCAACATATTCAAATTTCTTTTAAAACAAAAATTAGATATTATTAAAGTACATTGTCATTTAGTTTGTCTTATGTTGTACTTCGTTTTGTTAATTGAGGTTTTACCAAGTTCGTAGAATCGTAAAATTCTCTTTACGGAAGAAAAATGTATCGAGAGGAATTAACATATCTAGTAATGTTATGAGTGTTATACTGCGGTCAAAATCGAGGCGAAGCATAGCGGGGCCGAGATGCTTGTTGGGGTTGCGAGATGGGTGTTGCTTGCGATATATCTGTTTCAATAATATTCTTATATCGTGGTTTGAGGAAGATGGATTCAAATAATTCACCTGAACCTATAGAAACGTAAAGAAATAACGTTCGGAGAACAAGTTGGCGCGATGACTTTCAGTGGTGACACCTTTACATCGCCAGTAAATATGATTATTACAGGAGAAGACTGTCATTTGGTGGAATGCAAGGAAAATGAGGTTAATTTACCTAATATACATTTTTCTAATTGTACTATTAACAGTATTACAATTAACAACTTTTTTAAAATTTTTGTTTTAATTTTTTTTAAATTTTTTTATTTTTTCCCTAAAACAAATAAGAGTCACTTTTATTCTCAATTGTTTGAATCTGATTTGCTTTGTACATCATGATTTTGTTTTCTTAACAAACAATTGTTTTGCTATGAATCGATGATTGTTTATTTAGTACGTTTCTAAGGATCTTAAAATCAGGTGCTAAGGATGTTGAATTTCTTAACATACTGGTGGGTTCAAGTGCACTTATCAGACCTGTACGGCCGATTCGGGTAGCCGAGATCGTTAAGTAGGTAGTGCCATAGCTATCTCGGGCCGAAGGATCGCTGTTTCGAGTCCCGCCTCGGGCATGGTTGTAATTGTGTACGTTCTTTCACCCCTCATCCTCACCCCTCATTCAGTATATAGATATCCTAACGTTAATCAATAGTGGTTGCTAATGACCTTGTAGTTAATGCGATCTTAAATTAACAGATAGAGACCTGTAGGGTTGCATGTTAACAAGAGTTAAAGACGCATCTCACCGATAAACATATTAATATTTCAAAGAACTGATAGATAAATTGTAACGTGATCACACTTCTAAATTATTGCGTACTACTTAAAGCAAAAATAATTTTTTGACACCACGGTTTTCTTAATACTTCGTGACACTGTGATAAAAGGCGCAGGAAAATAAAATACAAATTTAATGTGATTATTAATTACTGATTTTCTACATCTCTATTCTCGTCCATCCGTTTCCACCTTTCTTCTGACGTTATCTATTTCTACCCATTTGATACCTACATTCCCCTCCACCTCTTCTTTCCATTTATTTTGTATATATTCTTTTTTTCCTTTTTTTTTTCAATGATACACTTTTTTCAAATTTCCATCCCCTCACCTCCGGTAATTCAGATGCACCATGTATTCGCTTTGTTACTGTATTCCATTTTCATCTTACTTTCTACAGACGCGATTATCACATTCCTTTCCTTGACTAATGCAATCACTTTCTTGCTTCCTTTCACTGTACTCGCCACCCTCACGTCTCTCGGCCTTGTCCTTGCCCTCGTCCTCGCCTTTAACCTGGCCCCTACTCACCCTTGCCCTCGCCCTTGCAATCACCCTTCCTCTAAACCCTTGCTCTCACCCTTCCCCTAAACCCTTGCCCTCACACTTGCGCTCCTCATTGCCCTCATCACTGCCCTCACCCTTGCCCTCGCCCTTGCCCTCATTAATGCCCTTTCTTTGCCTTTTTCGTCGCCTTTTCCCTCGCCCTTCCCATTCTTTGCTCTTGGCCCTGCCTTAGCAACCGTCTTCGCCAGTGTTGTCACTTTTACCATAGGCCTTGCCCTTGCCCTTACCATTACCCTCACCTTTCCCCAAGACGTTGCCACTACTCGTGACCTTGGCTTCATCGGCGCTCTCGCCCATAAAGGCATCGCCCCCCCCCCACCTTCATCCTCCCCGCTTCCCCTACCACCTGCAACCTTGCCCTCGCTGCCCGCCCTCGCCTCTTGCACCGCCTGCGTCGCCTCTGCCGTCCTCAAGGCCCACGCCCTCCCCCCCCCCGCTCCCCGGCTCTCCCGCCGCCCCTCCCGCCTAAGTGGCCGGCCATTAAGGCGAGTGGGGCTCCTCGCAGGAGGAGCGACGACCAAGCGAGGGGGCGGATGCGGAGGCGTGGCGGAGCTGCGTCTACGCAGATAAGCTCGCGCCCCGCCCCGTCCCTCCCCGCCCCGCACGTCGGCGGGTCTCCGCGGCGCCGGATGTGCCCGTAAAAGTTTCCGATGCCGCTTTGTTTGCACTTCCGCGCCGCGAGCGCGCTCCATCGAACGTAAAGAGAAATAGAATTTTTCATGGGCGTCCGTGTGAAATAGGGCCGCCGCCGCCGCCGCTACTTGTGTTAGCCGTTGCAGGCGCTTGGCGGCTACGCAGAGGAGAGGAGTGGGAAAAAGAAGTGCGAGTGGAATTATATAGGGAGAGGGAGAGGAAGGTTGTGAGTGGAGACGATCAAGCAGAGTACATTTAGACCCAGGGGTAGAGGGAGATCTCTTAAACTTCCTTGTTTTTTGCAAATGCCCAATTCCTCTGAACCAGTGGATTTTACATCGTCTGCAAAATTACTGCTATCTAATGTTCAATTTCAAACTCTTCACTGTATAACATGTACTTAGTGCCATGACTTTACCCTAAAAAAATAGTTGGTATTTTGCACACTGTATAGCTCTATTGTTTAAAATACATTTGTTTAACAAGGGCATAATATGAGACCCGTTGAAGAATCTAGACTAGTGATTGCCAACTCAATGCTCTGTGACATCACAACAATCTGCTCGCTTGTTTCGCACGGAGCCGCAGAGTAAAGGCAGAGCCTGACGCGGCGGCGGGCGCACAATGTTCCGATGATGTTACGGAAACGGGGAAAAGGTTCCCTTGCAAAATAGATAATTACGTTATTTAAATAGTAATTATTATTTATAATGTTTATGATTAATAACAATATGAGGAATTATATAATAGAACATGCATTATTACATCATTCAAAGCAATATCCGACTGTATCATAACCAGTACTGTAATTCCACTTCCGTTCTTCTATTAGATAACACTTTTTGGAAAAGACAGTTTTAACAATATTATTTTATACAATGGAATATTGCGGGCTATGTCAATTCTCAGAATTTATTTTTATCTCGCAGGTTTCTCTGAGTTGCCAAGCTACGTAATGCATCTGTAGGTTGGACTTTTAGCATACTGCGATTCTTTCGAACATACTAAACACTTCGCCATTGCTCCAGTATATACAAAAGGAAATCTTTCTTCTCAAACAGAAAGAAAATTGACGGATGTAGATGGTTTCACACTCATTTTGCCTGACACAGAAGCAAAGGCCCACTGTCAACTTTAGTTACCAGCAACCGCCGTCTGTCGCTTCCTCCCTCCCCCCTTACTCGCACCGCTTCTCCGAGACCTGTTCGTGGAGGAGAAGCAGTGCTCTGGCGTCATTTATTCTCCAATTGGCAAACGCTGATCTAGACAGAAAGAACAAATACCGACGACGACTGAGTAACACGGTGCTTCTGTTTTAACCGAAAGAATCGACTCAGAGATTATGTAAGGGTATCGCATGAGGAGAAGAACTCGAGATAGAATGAGAAAAAACAGGTCAGCGTTGGTAAGCATAATGTGCAACAATGAAAATCGTGATGTGCTGAGGGCAAATATAAAACAACGAAAATAAATAAACAATCAACTGAAAGAAGATAAATAAAACAAATTAAATAATGTGTAAAACATGATAAAAAGCACAGTACAGAAGTATCGAAACAATTATAATGAATATTTAATATAGTGTGAGAAGTAAAAGAAATGAAACTTCTTGATATTGACGTGAATGCTTGAAGCAATACATTAGTAGCATGATAAAACGTAGCGTCGAAGAAGGTAAGTGATAGCAATGTCAATCACGCAGAAACTCTGAATATCATTAATGAGTCTGCCAACGTTGGTGCAACGACAAGAAAAACAAGTTACGACTAATGTTATGGATGGAAGAAGTTAAAGAGTTTGGGAAATGGAGAAATTGAGAAGTAAGGGAGGGTGAATAGAGACATATTATGAATGGCGAGCGGAGGGCGATCATTTCAACAGTCTGAGGTTGGGGGCTGAGGGTTCTGGAGGACCGGTGACCCGTCAAATTCGGGTAGAAAGTTGAGCGGCAGCTGGTGTGGGCGTCGGCGCTGCGCGATGGTGAACGTGGGCGGGGAAACAAATAGACGCTCCCCGTGGGCGGGCGGCGGCGCAAGCGGAGATACGCATTGGAGACGAGAGGCAGTGCAGGGGGAGGGGAGAGGAGAGACGGGGTGTGGAAAGATGGAAGGAGGCGGAACGCGGCAGCGCAAAGCTGGGTGAGGCGGGGATGGCGTTGGGATGACGAGGGAGGTGATAGGGAGGAGCGAGGTGAGGTGGGGAGCAGCTGGACGAGGTGAGGCCAAGCGGGACGAGGCGGGGCGATGCGGGACGAGGCAGAGCGCGACGATGCAAGGCGGGGAGGGGTGGGACAGGGTGAGATGAGGCGATGTGGAGGGGGCGAGAAAGGTAAAAGAGGAGAGAGATGGGACGGAACGGAACGAGGCAGAGCGAAATTGGCCGCGGCAGAACGAGGCGGGGAGAGGCGGGGAAAGGCGAGGCGGGGCGAGGCGGGGCGAGGCGGGGCGAGGCGGGGCGAGGCGGGGCGAGGCGGGGCGAGGCGGGGCGAGGCGGGGCGAGGCGGGGCGAGGCGGGGCGAGGCGGGGCGAGGCGGGGCGAGGCGGGGCGAGGCGGGGCGAGGCGGGGCGAGGCGGGGCGAGGCGGGGCGAGGCGGGGCGAGGCGGGGCGAGGCGGGGCGAGGCGGGGCGAGGCGGGGCGAGGCGGGGCGAGGCGGGGTGAGGCGGGGCGAGGCGGGGCGAGGCGGGGCGAGGCGGGGCGAGGCGGGGCGAGGCGGGGCGAGGCGGGGCGAGGCGGGGCGAGGCGGGGCGAGGCGGGGCGAGGCGGGGCGAGGCGGGGCGAGGCGGGGCGAGGCGGGGCGAGGCGGGGCGAGGCGGGGCGAGGCGGGGCGAGGCGGGGCGAGGCGGGGCGAGGCGGGGCGAGGCGGGGCGAGGCGGGGCGAGGCGAGGCGAGGCGGGGCGAGGCGGGGCAAGGTGGGGCGAGGCGGAGAAAGGCGAGGCGGGGCGAGGCGGGGCGAGGCGGGGCGAGGCGGGGCGAGGCGGGGCGGCGCTGGATGAGGCGAGGCGGGGCGTCGCGGGGTGAGGCGGGGAAAAGCGAGCAGCGGCGAGGGAAGCGGAACGAGGCAAATTGAGGCGAGGCGGGACGGATTGTGACGAAACCTGGCGAGAGGAGAGGAGACGGGGCAAGATGTTGCGAGGCGATGTGAGGCAGGACGAGACGAGGCGAAGTAGGTTGAGGTAGGAAATGGCGAAGCGGGTTGAGGCGAGGCGGCGTGAAATGAGACAAGGCGAGTCGATGAGTGTCGGAGCGGGGCGGGGTGAGGCGAGGCGGGAAGGGACAGATTTGGACGAAGCGAGGCGGGATGTGGAGAGGCGCGGAACGGAAAGGCGGGGCGTGGCGAGACGGTGAAGAAGGGTGAGTCACCGCAAAGCACGGCATGGCGTGGAGGAGCGGTGCGGAAGGGCGGAGGGGCGGAGTAGGATGTGATGTGGAGCGCGGGGGCGGAGGGGGAGTGAAGTATCCTCGTAGCCGCGAGCGCGGCGGCGGCGGCGCCTGCCACGTGACCAGCCGCCGCAACGGTCGCATTCCCGCGCCGCACTCGCATTCACTTACCCTCCCGCGCCGCCCGCCCAATAAGAGCACAGTTTGTCACGGAGCACTTTCCTCCCGGCTTGCCCCTTGCTCCGCCAACCCCGTTCACCGTCTTCAGTGACCACGCCGCCCTGCTCTACCCCGCCCATGCAATCTCCGCGATCGCTCATTGTTTCACTCTCTCTATTGTTAAAGTTCGTCTTTTTTTCAATTATTTTTTTCCCCTTTACATCAACAAACTTAGCTTTGAATGAAATGCAAAATATTACTGTTAAACTTCCTCTGTATTTTTGAGATATTAGTTGTAGCGTTCAACACAACAATTTAATCTACTTTTGATGATCTGAATTTTTTTATTACATTCATCAAAAATAGATAAGTGTAATCGCTATATTTGTAAAGACAAAGTTTCCTTTGATTGTTTTCCATTTATCTTCAGAAATTAACAACAAATAATTACATTTGGGTATCCGAAGTTCAATATTTTACACAAGAATACTACATTAATTTTCCCGCTCTCATTTTTTGCTATTCCGTTCTATGATTTTTACATTTTAAGAGTATGATGTGTTCAACTGCTACCAATGATTAGAATACTCCCAAAATTTGTTGAATAGTATTCGATAAACTAGGAATACTTACCGATATCCCATTCAGGATCGACAAAGCGGAAGTTAATAAAGAGGCTACTGTCTATGATCTTAAGTCGCTAATTGAAAAGGGGTTCCCTGTATCTGCCATTTCGCTAGACTACATCTGCCAATAAGAAAAGTCGTTCTACTGATGTGTGTATTCTCTTCTGTCTCCACCCTCCATTGCTTGCTGCCGTTCACTTCCACGCGCCATTGTTCGCATGCATCATCAACATTTCCATTTCCTGCGCCGTGCGCACCACCCTCCTGCGTACTTCGACCGCCCCATTGTCCCATCTCCTTCGAACCTTCGCCACATAATTCCGGCGCCGGCGCCTGCCCCAGCGGGCTTTGCTCGGCAACCCGCAATGCACTGGGCCGAAACTTGATTTTGGTACAGGAAAGTCGTGTAAACTAATAAAAAAATTAATAAATGTCCATCAACAAATGACTCAAAATAAGTAAAATAAATTCAAGAAACTAAGAAAAAAATAAATAGCTACGAATCGTAAAAAATGAAGTTATAATTTCAAAATCTGAGAGGTCACTTGTTTATACTTGGATAGAGCACACCAATGTATTCATGTACAATGTAATTTTTTTTCACTTAAGAACTATTACTACATATTCAAACGATTAAATAGTCACATTTTCAAATGTAATCGTGTAAATTTAATGGTAGTAAATTTAATTGTAGTAACTTTTAATGCTACCTCATAATAATGGTGACTATAACAATTACACAACAAAGCAATACTCTAAACAATAGATAGCGGTTTAAAGAAGTTAAAACGTTCAATATACATGTATATATACTGTATTACTATGAATTTCTCATAGTAAACTAAATGATGAAATAAATAAAAACTTTACAAAATTAAGACATAACATGAACCAGGTCTAAAGAGATTATTAAAAACACTATTCACATAGTATTCCACAATCGGTGACTTTTTAAAAGTTTTTTCATCTCGATTCTTGAATTTTCCGGCCAATGATTCGTAGAGCATACCGAAACGATAGTCACGGAAATCACGGAAAAAGTGACGATCGTTTCAGTTTAGTGCGAAGCGTTTTAGTGCAGTCCGACTGTACGCCACGCTATCTGCTTGGCGTCTTTCCGCGCCGTCATTGTCCTTCCCCCGCGGCGCCGGCCCGCGCGCACGGCCCGCGCCCGCCGTCCCGTGTCCCCTGTCCCCTGCCCCGTGTCGCCACGGGCCCCGCTGCATTATCGCGCTTCCAGAAGCTTTAATAGGTCGTTACGTTTTCATGGGCCGGGGGCGCCCGCCCAGGAAGCACAATGCCCCTTGTGTTCGGGGGCGGTTCCACTGTTTGTAATTTACACGGATTGCTATGCGGGCGGAGGAGCGCGTGGTCGAGGCGGGGGTTGTGGAGGAGGGAGGGGGAATGATGGCAGCGGCAAGGAAGCTGGTGCTAGAAACGGAGACAACGGAAATAGTGGTGGCTGGGGCGGTAGTGGTGGTGGTGGTGGTGGCAGGGGCGGTGGTGGGGGAACGGTTATGGCGGGGGCGGTAGTGGCGGAGTGGCGGGGACAGTAGTGGCGGGGACGGTGGTGGCGGGGGCGGTGGTGGCGGGGACGGTGGTGACGGGGACGGTGGTGGCGGGGACGGTGGTGGGGGGGGCGGTGGTGGCGGGAACGGTGGTGGCGGGGTCGGTGGTGGTGGGGCGATGGTGGCGGGGACGGTGGTGGCGGGGCGATGGTGGCGGGGCGGTGGTGGCGGGGTCGGTGGTGGCGGGGACGGTGGTGGCGAGGACAGCAGTGACGGGGCGCCGTGGTGGGGGGGTGGTTGTGGTTGGAAGCTGTAGTGGCGGGAGGAGGTGGAGGCGTGGGTGGTAGAGGCGGGGGAAGTGGCAGGGGCGGGAGGCAGTGGTGGGGGCAGTGATCGAGGCAGTGGTTACAGGAATGGTAAGGACGAGGACGAAGGAAGTGGGGCTGGTGTAGGCATGGCCGGTCTCGGGGGCGCGAGGGTGAAGGTAAAGGTGGGGGCGTGGGCGACAGTGAGGGCGGCAGCGAAGGCGGCAAAGAGGGCGGCAGAGAGGGCGGCGACGAGGACGGTGACGAGGGCGGCGGCGAGGGCGGCGACGATGACGGCGGCGAGGGCGATGGCGAGGGTGGCAGTGAGGGCGGCAGCGAACGGCGGCGGTGAGAGAGGCGGCGAGGACGGTGGGGAGGACGGCAGCAAGGGCGGTAGCGAAGGCGCCAGAGAGGGTGGTGGCGAGGGCGGCGGCGAGGGCGGGGGCGAGAGCGGGGGTGAGAGCGGGGGCGAGGGCAGGGGTGAGGGAGGGGGCGAGGGCGGCGGCAAGGGCATTGGCGAGAGCGGCGGCGAGGACGGCAGAGAAGACACCAGCGAGGGCGGTGGCGGAGGCGGGGGCGGGGGCGAGGGCGAGGGCGAGGGCGGCAGCGAGGGTTGCAGCAAGGGCGGCGGCGAGGTAGGCAACTGGGGAAAGCTGTGGCAAGGGTGGCTGTGGATGCAGCGAGAACGGCGATGGGGGCAGGGACGACAGTGGCGGCGTGAGCCAGGACGGAGGGAGGGGGGCAGGCAGAGCGGGCAGTGTGGGCGGCGCGTAGGCCGGGGGCGGCGGCCGCACACGTGTAATGGGCGTCAACAGGAGACACTGGCGTGCAATATTCAGCGCAGGGAAGGGGTGAAAAACCCTCCCCTGCACACACAAAAACTACTCTATAATTCAGGCGCCCATCAACATTTGTTCATGCGATATACAGTTCTGGGAGGTGGCTGGCCAGATACTAGCTAATTTACAGGAGTAACGATGTAGTTACCGCCTATGCAGAAATTTTCAGAAAAAAAGAGCCGTGAAAATATGATTATTAAAAATTACGACGCCCCCTTAATTAGTGTCGTTAGATATTAGAGCAATATTGTTCCGGTTAAAGGGAAGGTAGTCACCGTTTAAATGCTGTGTTTGGGGAGTGAAAATGTGATTTGTTTTACAGAGAGGAGGGCTATAGGGCCCTGCGGGAGATTGAGATCTAAAAGTGGAGGCAAATGGCAGAGACGTTACCAAAATTACACAATATAAAGCAATAAAAAAAACACTCGGTATATTAAGTGACTACTGGGAAAATATTTTCGAGTTTACATAAGAAAATTACCAGATGAATTCATTCCCTATTGATGATTTTTGACATTCTACGAAATGGAAATTAGGTGATCGGAGGTTTCAAAAAATTCATTACAATATTATTATACTAATATAAAAAATTGTCACAACAGTTATAAGCACGATATTAACTTCACTTTGTTTTATTTTCAACTCGTGTCAGCAAACCCACAACAAACTGAAATGCATTTGTAACAGAACCGCAGGCGTCAATAACTTCATTCTGTATCACAATCAACCTCTTTTGTGGATCTGTTTATTCTCTACGGTGTTTTGAATTGTGGTGGTTGTTATTCTAAAATATATATGACAACAATCTTGTGTAATTATGCTCTGGAGCATTTTTAACTCGTTTAACTCTCGGGACATTCGTGTCCCTTTGGTCGTTTGTAAAATGTGTCGGTACAGACATTCTAAAGCGAGGAGGAGAGGTAGAAATTACGTCCGTCGCGCCGTGTTGAACGTCGGGCTTAGTCATTGCTTAGTTTTGATTATTTGGGTTCAGCCAATCTGATTACGTTGCAGGCGCAGAATGTTTGTGGGCGTGGACATTTCTACGTGTTACATAACTGTGTTTTGTTCGGACATACTATGTGATAACTTCACAACGAAAGACAATTACATTTTCCTTTCCATTAAATGTTATTAATGGATTCTCTTCTTATGTTGTGTCGTTTACTTGCCAGATTATCTGTCTTTGATTAGTTTTAATCAAACATTTTCTCCTATATTCATATTAATATGTCTAATATGTCGTAGATTCTTTACAGAGAGTACGTAAATAATAGTATCAGTCATGAAGCTGATTTCCATTTAAATTCATAAATAATTTTGAAGGAGTTCTGTTGAAATAACGAAAAAAATTAGAAATAGGAGGAAGAAATTCACTGAGAGTCACACAGTTAGTAAGATATATGAGCGTTAGTAATATATATGAAATATAATGCTGGAGACAAATATACTTTTCTTGCACGCTTTAACCCTTCAGTGGTCCCGCTCATCATTAGAACGCGAGAGGTTGCATGGATTACAATAGTAATCCATTAATAGACTTGTTAACAATATTTTACAAACAAATCGTCTTTTAGTTGAAATATGGACGAGTAATGGCATCTGTATAGTTAAAAAATGATATTAAATTTATTAGAACGTTAATATATTATAAATTCCATGAAATGCTACACAAAAATGCATTTATTATACACTTAAACAAATATATTCAAGTACATGCGTGAATATATTTGTTTTTGTAAAGTATTGTGCTCAGTGTGTGCTGTGCAATTGTTAAACTTTGCATTACGACTATTAAATCAAGCAGTTTGACAAAATTGTTTGAACATTTGGTGCCTCTTTTCTGAACGTTTTTAACATCAATATGAGTTGAACAACTGACACAGATTTTCTTAGGGTGGCACCCTCACTGGATACAATTTTCGCAGTACTGTCGAATGCTCCTGTTTCGTTGATGTCCACAGAAATAACAATGTCCCACGTTGCCGTTTGGTGACTCCGCTGAACCCTCGGTGCCTTTTCGGACTCTCAGTGGAAATTTCGATGTATTCTCATTGCTGTCGGCACAGATTTTCTCTCGATCTTCCTTTTCATTTCTGATTTCATAAAGGGTAAAGCCAGATCTTTTATGCAAAGAACAATGATGAAGAAAGTTTGGCAAGAAGGAAATTTCTAATCATTCAGAGCATCGATTCCAGCGATATTAGTGAAATCAGCTTAGGGCAGAAACTGAACCGCGTATGGTCTTTGGTTTACTATTGTAATCCAATCTTTTTCCGGCGCCTACCGCTAATGCGGCAGTTACCACATGAGTCATATTACGCTATAATTCAATAGCTGAGACCTCCTACGAAAGGTACTGAAAAGTCCATGCCAAATTTTTGTCAACTCTCACTGTAAAAGGCTCGAACATAAAGACTTGATTACAATAGTAATCCAAGCAACCACTGAAGTGTTAATCAAAATATTCTGTATTTCAATCACGTATTGTTGATATATAGTTGCAAATTCCATTATTAAGATGAAATAAATGGAAGAAAATGTATATAAACGAGAAATGTTTTCCATAATATGATAACATCATGAAAATAACAATACGGCTATCTTATAATTCACAACTATAAGATAACTGAATAATTTGCAACGCAGAGAGATGCTTTAAAATTCAAACTGATTGATCCGGTAAACAATAAGAGCTTTCATTTAAATAGCATAGTACTGTAATGCTTAGACTTTGACAAAGATCGTACCGTAAGCAAACTTTCGCATCTTTCGCCGTTTAAACAAAAGAGAAATGTTGAGAGATTTACCACAACGGGGAAAGAGTGCAGTGCGAAGAGATCTGGACAACGAGAACAATGAGATGGAAAGGATTGTCTGCGCGAGTGGGAAGGGGGTGAGGGGGGAGCGGGGGGGCGACGTGAGAGGGGCCGAGGCGGACAGGGGGCAGCGAGCGCCGGCAGAGCGACGAGACGGCCGCCAGATGGCGGGGCCAATAACGGCGCGAGCGGCGATAAAATGGCCGCCATCCATCAATGCGTCGAAGGAACCGACGTCGCTTTATTTTTCACCCGTCAACGAGACAGACGGCTGCTTTTTCCGGCCTCGCCGCTGTCCGCCCACGCCCACGCCTCCCTGCCACCCCTCACTTCCCCTCCCCTTCCCTCTGCCCGCTCCGCCCGCCCTGCCATGTGTCAGCTCTCACAGCCGCCGCTGCTACGCCACGCCCCCTCCACACCTCACGCACCCGCCTCTACCTTACCACCATGTTCCTACCCCACCCGTCCCAACCTTTTGTATACCCTGCTTCCCACAATCTTTCCCTACCCTTCACAGCCTCTACCACGCCCGTTCCCCTCCCTTCCTTTCCCTCTCTTCCGCTCCCCTCCCTTCCGCCCCCTCCCTTTCGCTCCCCTCCCTTCAACTCCCCTTTCCGCTCCCCTATCTTCCCCTTTCCTCTCCTCTATTCCCCTCTCCTCTCTTCCCCCTCTCTTCCCCTCCCTTCCCCTCCCTTCCCCTCCGCTCCCACCCCTTCCGCTCCTCCCTTCCGCTCCCCTCTCCCGTACCCCTTTCCCGCACTCCTACCTTCCGCACCCCTCCCTTTCTCTCCCCTCCCTTCTCTTCCACTCCATTTCATTTCCCCTCCTTTTCACTCATCTCCCTTCCGCTCCCCTCTATTCCGTTCCCCTCCCTTGCGCTCCCTGCCCTTCCATTCCCTTCCACCATGTGACCATTCTCACACGCGCTGCTGCTTCATTTTCAGCTCGATCTTATCATTTTCCCCCGCCCCGCCTACCTCATTGCTCTCTCCCCTGTTTCAGTGCTTCTTCCGCTTCGGACTGCGGGCAACAGACAGGTTTCACTGGGTCTACCGTCCGTACTCTCTTGTCGAATGCCCAGCTGCCATTGCTGGCAGATGGCTTTCTACGGGGAACGTATGAACTTGTTCTTTTTCGTGAAGTTTGAAGCTTAATGAAAATTTACAGCTTCTGGGGAAATGAAACACTCGAATTGCAGTTTGATGAATGTCACTTTGTAGAATGTTCACTGCACAAAATTGAGGTATTATTTAAAAAAAGCTACCCTTCAGAAGTACGGAATATTGAAAACCGATGAGATAAAAAGCGAGTGTAAATTTTAAAAATACCACTTATCTGGAACGCTATTAAAACCATTTACTGATAATCTACAAATCTCGAGTTTGAAATTCGTTATCATCATAATGCAGTACTATATGACGCAAATTAGTTCTGATGGAGCGGAAATTGGAACACAAAAATCAATTGATGAGTATTACTATGGGAAACCCCTGATAAATTCAACTCGTTTATTTTAAATCGCACTGAAAAAAAATCGCAACTAATGGAGATGGATTGAAAAATTGTGTCAGTCAGCCAATGAACCAATTTGGCAGACGCCCAATTAGAGCAGCGATCACTGGCAACCCCTGCGTGTCAATATTGGCCTAGCACGCATCCGGTGCTAACTCACCACCTCCCCTGCCTGCCTTGTCAGGCGCCCTTAGGAGCTACAACCCTTGATTGCTTGCAAGCTGACGCGCCTGTTGAAGAGGGTCTTGGAAAGCGACCTTCAAAGGGAAGGTGACATGTGTTAATGCTTCAAAATGTTTCCTTTGTGGTCAGTTTTTCAAAAGACAAATATTATTTCTTTATACGTAGCACTCCCTTTAATAGGTATGAACATAAAGTAACATAAAGAACATACGTTAGTTTGAAAAAGAAGTAAGAATATTAATACGAAAAGATTATGCGTGTTTTTGATATGATGCATTAATACCAACATGTATTTCAAATTGCATACTTTTCTAGATTCGTAAGTCATAAGATATTTCTCCTAAAATTTACAACCGTTTGCCATGAAAGCAAATGAATAATTATAAGGACAATTCATTGCACAAGAATGAGAACATTTCAAATCCAATAATTTGTCTTTTCGAATGATCAATCAATCGATATACAAACGAAATCGAACGATCATTATGCGAATCCAATTATATTATCGTTATTACTGTTAATATTATTATTATTATTATTATAAGCGTATCGGTCATTTCTGACCACAATATACGTCCTCTTCTGAAGCCCAGTCTTATTGTATCCCGGAGACAGAAACGCATGTCATTATGGGTATTAACCGCTGAATTATTAATTTTGAGGTATAAGACATTTATGAGAGGTGGTCGTGGCGTTTTTGAACCATCACAGCATTTGCCTGTATGACCTAGGGAAACCACAAAAACTCCGGTCAGAATTGCCAGTCCACGGATCAAACCCGAACCTCCCGACTACGAAGTGAGAGCGCTATGGTCTGAGCCCCTTCCCTGGGTATTGATATTATTATTGCTATTTTTCCACTACATCACGACTAAAGATGATATGTGTCGGCAGAATATAAAATCTACTCCAGGTTGCATACGAGATACCCAAGGAGCAGCTCTAAGGGCGGTCGGAGCCTTTACAATACTTTGCGCAAAATGTGGGCTTTTCCAAATAAAGCAATTTCTCTCACTTCCCAGCCTTTTGAATGACCTGGGAATTTAGCCAAGTTCTTGCAACTTTTGTGGAACCAATCCCAGAGCTCCGATGACTATCGGTACGACCTGAACTTTTGCGCCCCACATTCCGCTGATCTCGATTTCCACACTCTTGAATTTAAGACGTTTCTCTGCCTCCATGGAAAGGACGTTGTTATTATTATTACTATTATTAATATTAAACTGAACTGAATCAAATTGGTGCTTATTAATCACAAAACGTTCAGGGTCTTGATAAGTTTTACAACTTAGCATCAGGTATCCATTTATACATTACAATATTAAGAACAATTATACTTGTTAACAATAATAAAATATGGCTTGTGACATACTCTATGTATTTTGTATACAAGGTATAGTCTACATTATTCATTTATTACTTTTTTACACAAATTATAGTTTACATTATTCATTTATCAGATTATTGGCACTTGATTATGTTAACACTTAAGATCCATTTAATATTATTATTGAGACATAAGAGCAAGCACCAATTGAACTGCTGGTTTCCTTGTAAACACCTAAGCAGCCGCATCCCATTCTGCCCACTACTCCGCTCCCTGCAGATCTTACGTCGCCTGACACTGCGAGTGGTATGACGCCAAATGGATGCACTGCGAGAGGCATCGTTATATTTTGTGGTATAATCAAATTTTGGATAATATTTTAGGATCACAAACACACGTATATTTTTCTAGCTTCAAAACAGTTCGTGAAAATTTGAAAGCAATAGGATCAGAGGTTAAAATTGGTTGTTTCAAACTTGTAGAACAAACACAATAAATTCATCTTGTATATTACATTATGTTCCCGTCTTCCTATTCAGTGATAAAGGAAGTTTTTTTCCATTTCAATCTAGACGATAAAGCAATCTTAATCTAAGAATTATGATATCCACTGATGCTTAATACGATTCGCGCTTTGGTTGTAGTAACGTTTCACCGTTTCACATCTCCTTTTCAGTTAAATGAATGTCAACCTGTTTGATGCAGAGACCACGTCGAGAGCTGGCATGCATAACGAATGAACTTTTGCTCCACCCCAATATAGTGCAAAACCCCACCATTAATACACCGAAAATTTAGTGACATTTTTATTCCCACCGAAACGAAAAAAAAAAACAACTGTACGTAAGGGAGCCCTTCACACTCTGCACTCCCTCCATCCTGCCCCCTCCACGCTTCGTCACCGAAGCCCTTTACGGTAGCGCGTAACCAGATACCCACAATGCCTCGGGAGCGTCGGCTCGCGACGCCCGCGCCCGCCCGCGCAAATTGCGTTATATCGATTAGCTGGACAACTTCACGGCGTAATGGGTGCCTGATTGGTTATATAGGCAATTATCGCCGAGCCCAGTTACCGCAGCAGCAAAAAAATGCGAGAGACCGGTATGTTTTTTTTTACGAACATACCGTTAATAACAGATTTGGACATTTAATAGTGCCAAGGGTCAAATATCTACATGGTTACATCGTTTATTCTGCGTTTGGGTTTGAGAAATATTCGTGCTAAACCGTCATCGCTACTTTGCGCTCGTGTTTTTTACTGCGGAAATAATTCACCCTGCAGACGAATTTACTATAGTTAGTGCGAGTAAAATGAACAAAAAATAAGTAAGGTGTCCTTTTTGGGAATTAGCTTTACTGACTATCACAATTTATATATTTTATTTAATCAATATATTTACATATATTTTATATTAATAATTTCAAATATAATATTAAAAAAACATTTCAATATTATTCATTATTTCTCATCCAAAGGTGAAAGTCTGAAACGTACTAAAACATGAAATGGAGAAGAGGAGGTAACGTACGTCAGTTTGAGACGACGTGAAGAAACGTAAGAAACTGTGGAAATGATAAGAGGAGAAATGAAGGACGATGGGCTCTGTAGGGCAATGTAGGGTAATGTTTGACGATGTGAGAGAAACTAGGGTGATATGGAGCAACACGGAACGATGTGACGCAATCTAGATTTGTTGGAGATATAGAGAACTTCTTGGAATTGAGATACTTGGTGAGGTGGTGGAACACGCGCTGAGGAAGTGAATTGCTTGGAGCGATGGGAGGTAAAACGAGAAATGGTGGCCTAATTGGAGAGATGGCGGCCTAGTTTGACAGATGGTTGGTACTTGAAGAAATGATGGGTTTCTCGGAGACATGGTGAGATACAGGGTGAGGTGATGGATTGCTTGGATAGATGGTAGGCTAGTTGGAGAGATGGTGCTCTAATTGCAGAAGTGGTAGTCTGGTTGGAGAGCCGGAGACCTAGTTGGTAAGATGGTTGGCTAGTTACAGAGATGGTCTAATTGCCGAAGTGGTAGCCTGGATGGAGATCCGTGGTCTACTTCGTGAGATGGTTGGCTAGTTGCAGAGATGGTGGTCTAATTGGAGAAGTGGTAGCCTTGTTAGAGAGCTGCGGCCTAGTTGGTGAGATGGTTGGCTACTTGCAGAGATGGTGGTCAAATTGCAGAAGTGGTAGCCTAGTGAGATAGGTGGCTAGTTGCAGAGATGGTGTAACTGGAAAAGTCGCAGTCTTGTTGGAGACCCGTGACCTAGTTGGTGAGATAGTTGACTAGTTGCAGAAATGGTGGTCTAATTGGAAAAATGGTAGCCTGGTTGGAGAGCCGTGGCCTAGTTGGTGAGATAGTTGACTAGTTGCAGATATAGTGGTCTAATTGAAGTAGCCTGTTTTGAGAACCGGAAGCCGGATGCCCAGTTGGTGAGACGAATAGCTAGTTGCAGATATAGTGGTCTAATTAGAGAAGTGATAGCCTGTTTCAAGAGCCGGAAGCTGGATGCCCAGTTGGTGAGACGAATGGCTATTTGCAGAGATGGCGGTCTAATTGAATAAGTGGTAGCCTGGCCGGACCGTCGGTGGCCTAGTTGGTAAGACGGTACCCTAGTATCTTCATAGTAGACGGATGATCCGTCCGAAGACTTCTCTCTCCAACCCACACTCTGCGAGTCGGCCAGCTAAACGTCCCGCGGGTGGCAGGGTCGCGCCCGCTGCGGCGAGTGGCAGCGCGCGCCGGCGACGCGAGCGTCTGAGGCGGGGGGAGGGGCCTTTGGGGCGCGGCCAAGAGCGCCGCTGTCTGCGCCGCCGCCAGCGCCCCTGCCGGCGCGGAGGCGCTCCGTAATCGCGTTACGGACGTCAAAGAACATCTCTCGCGACGCGGCGCACCCCGTGATGAGGGCGGCGGAGAGCGCGCTGCACTGCCGTAACTAGGGCATTAAAGCCACTGAGATTGCGCGCGTGTATGATGCTCCATTGCGACGCAGTTCTCTCATGTAATTTTAAAATATGGATTTCGTGCTCTAGACTGCTTCTTTTTAACTGCGTTCATACATTCTGCACGTTATCACCGTTCTTTCAGATTTCACGCATTCATCTTCGCTTGATTCTTCATACTTCATACCATGAAATTAATTTAAATTACTTATATTTGTTTCATGCATTTAATAATTATTTCATATTAATTCGTTGCATCTCTTCTTGAAGCACTTCGATATATCGCTATTAGTGTAATCATTCCAAAAACGTTGACAGGAAGTTTTCTAATTCATGTGTTGTGAAGCAGGGAAGAAGCTTAATTCATGATAGTATTCATGCCATTCTTTGACATGAATAAGAAATTGCAATAACAACGCTGTCTGAAAAATGATAGTGAATTAGTCACTGTTAACATGACATAAAACATGAGAGTCGGACAAATGATCGGTATGAATCATTAGAAATATTAATAACAACAAATAATTTTATTTAGTGAGTAGTTGAACCAGTACACAGGAGCAACATGGACGAATGTGAAAAACTTGCCAAAAAATCAGTCGGAATTATTTATTGTTGGAGAGGCAAACGACAGGGTGACAGACACAATACAGGACGAAAAAAGACACACTAGCAGGTAAATTGACGAGAAAACAGAGAGCATAAAGCAAACTGACCAATAGAAAAACAGACAGGTTAATAGATTTAAAGAAATTTTAACCGGGCGTCTGACAAACTAACAAACAACCAATTGCATATCAAATTTACAGATAAACTACCAGCCGAGGCACGGCCAACAGTTTCGTAAAAACAGCAATTCTAAAAGAAAAACTTTCCTAGATGCTTCCTTCGGTACCCAGTCCCATTCAGATGGGTGCTCCCGTCACCCGCATACTGATAAACAGGAAAAACAGACAGGTTAATAGATTTAAAGAAATTTTAACCGGGCGTCTGACAAACTAACGAACAATCAATTGCGTATCAAATTTACAGATAAACTACCAGCCGAGGCACGGGCAACAGTTTCGGAACGACAGAAATTCTAAAAGAAAAATTTTCCTAGATGCTTTCTTCGGTACCCAGTCCCATTCAGATGGGTGCTCCCGTCACCCGCATACTGACAAACAGGAAAAACAGACAGGTTAATAGATTTAAAGAAATTTGAACCGGGCGTCTGACAAACTAACAAACAACCAATTGCATATCAAATTTACAGATAAACTACCAGCCGAGGCCAACAGTTTCGTAAAGACAGCAATTCTAAAAGAAAAACTTTCCTAGATACTTCCTTCGGTACCCAGTCCCATTCAGATGGATGCTCCCGTCACCCGCATACTGACAAACAGGAAAAACAGACAGGTTAATAGATTTAAAGAAATTTTAACCGGGCGTCTGACAAACTAACGAACAATCAATTGCGTATCAAATTTACAGATAAACTACCAGCCGAGGCACGGGCAACAGTTTCGGAACGACAGAAATTCTAAAAGAAAAATTTTCCTAGATGCTTTCTTCGGTACCCAGTCCCATTCAGATGGGTGCTCCCGTCACCCGCATACTGACAAACAGGAAAAACAGACAGGTTAAAAGATTTTAAGAAATTTTAACTGGCCTTCTGACAAACTAACGAACAACCAATCGCATATCAAATTTACAGATGGACTTGTAAACTGCCAGCGGAGGCACGGGCAGCAATTTCGTAAAGACAGCAATTCGAAAAGAAAAAAACTTTCCTAGACGCTTCCTTCGGTACCCGATCCCATTCAGATGCATACTTCCGTCACCCGCATACTGACAAACAGAAAAAACAGGTTAATAGATTTTAAGAAATTTTAACTGGCCGTCTGACAAACTAACGAACAACCAAAGAAATTTACAGATGGACTTGTAAACTGCCAGCGAAGGCACGGGCAGCAATTTCGTAAAAATAGCAATTCTAAAGAAAAACTTTCCTAGATGCTTCCTTGGGTACCCGATCCCATTCAGATGGGTGCTCGCGGGGCGGACGTCTCGGCCAGCCGGCTGACGTGGGGTCGAGGGCGGAGGAGACGCGCTTCAGTAATCGGATTGCGCGGACGGGCGTTCGTGCGTGCAGGGAAAACATTCGGCGTCCAGTAATGGAGGCGACATCGCGCGGGATCAAAGCGAAATCCCAAAAGTGCGTACGTGGGCGTGGGGTAGGATCCCCATTATCTTCTCTTTTTTCGGACGCTGTTCCCAGTAAACCCACAGGTTTTGAATCAATCCGCAAATATCGGGTCGTGAGAGCACACGAGCTTTTTTTTGAAAACAACGAGAAAATCTTCAATGGATGATCTTTAAAACTTATAGAATATTAAAGCAAAGTAGCTACACGGTCGTAAATAAAGAGGCAAATAGTATTATTGAAATAAACCTGAAGAAAATAGAAGTAATCAATAGATGTTTGTACTTAACAACAAAATAATAATATTTTACAATAATATTGCACTCCCGTTCTTTTAGGTGTCAAAAGGCAAGCGATTTATGAAAACCAAATGTATACTGTTGTATATTTTCTTATCTAAAATTCGAAAAAATTCCAATTATTATTAACAAAACAACATATTACTGATTTGTACATGATTTTACTTGAACACATTTTTGAATTCAATATTTGTAAAAAATGTTTCAAAAAACAATATTATGATGATATTAATCACCTAAAATATTTAAAAACTATAAATACTGCTAATGTTATTAATAATTGACAGGAATACCTGATACCTCAATGCAGTTACTAATGTCATAAATCACTATGCAACATCAGAATAATTAAAAATGTTTCATTGCTACACATTTTGAATCAAATGAAAAATAAATATATATTTTTACCGTTAAACATTTATTACATTTACTCTTTTATTTTACGTTGTTGGGAGAAATATTCATCATAGATATATCACTATTTAACGGATTAATAATTCGTGAACTATTATTAGCGGAAGAAATTGAAACGTAGAATAACCTCAAAAATCAGATTTTAAATTTACAGTGTTTTTGGAAGCAGAAGTTTTGCATCTCAATAGTAACGGAGATGTCAATCGGAAAATGCGATCTATGTAATGTAATTGATTCTTCTAGTTCACGCATTTGCTGTGCTTAATTAACATAAAAGATTAAATTTAACCACTGAAAAGGGGATTTTCACTTCTGTATTAAATTTAATAATACTTTCAACTAGTTTTATTTTATTTCAAAATAAACATAATAGAATAAAACTCTTGATCTCTATACAAGTCATATGAATGTATTGAAATGTTCACCAATAAGTTTTGATAAATTAATGAACTAATTACTAAATTGATGCAACAAACCTAAGAGTGGAAATGCTATGTGACAATGAAAAAAATATTTTTTAAATGAGGATATTTGTTGATCTCGAGCAACATTATATTCGAAATTTGAACAAAATATTTTACAAGTCACTTGACAAGTTATACAAAATACTGCTAGTATTATTTGTATTTGTAATGAAAGGTCTAAATAAAAATACATGATTTTACTATTTAGATTTATACATACTAATATAATGAATGGCCAAATAAAATAAATTAATAAAATACTAAACTAATAGTATAGCTACTAAATAAAAATAAAAAATCATATACAATATTTTTAATATGCTATGCTATATCTATATGCTGTACTATATGCTATACTATACTATTGCTATACTATATTTATAATATACTACAAAATCTTTAAGAAAAATAAATACTGTACTAAATAAAAAAGTACTGTACTACTTAAGTTAATATTCTAATGAAAATGCTATCCACACGAAACGCATCGCTGCTCAGGCCAACGTGGCGCAGACGGCGCGCGGTGCCAACTTCGCCAACCGCCGCTCGGGGCCTCGAGGGAGCGCCGCCGCGCCCCCTTGCGGCGGCTTTCGCGCGCTCTAGCGGCGGCCAGGCCACACCAGGCCAGGCCAGGCCAGGCCGGCCACAACCGCGCGTCGCGTAATCCGCGCGGAAAGCTACCTCAATGCATAATTTATGCGGGGCGGGACAGGGGGAGGAGTTTGCGCAGTTGGCGGCCCTGCATCGCGTCGCGTCGCGTCGCTTCGCGTCGAGCGCGTCCATCCGTGCGGAAGGTGTGGTGGTGGTGGTGGCACGAGTTGGTGCGGGGTGTCGTTGAAAGGCATCGAGGACTGAGGATTGCATAAGGGAGTGGAGGAACGAGGACGGTCGTGGGTAAAGGCCAGGTTGAAGGTACACGCAGCTCCGCTTATAGTCCGTGGTGTAGAGTGAGGGAAGGATGGGCAAGAATGCTTCATGCACATGCAGAACACTTATGCATTTATGCTGTAAGTGTATTCTAGAGAAATTGATGGAATATTTATGAATTCCCCACGTACATGAATAAAAATATCATTCAAGAAATGTCTTTATTTTTCTGTATTCAGTCAATGAAACTGTACTAATATGTCTAAAAGTTATATAAAAAGATGTCTTACTGCCAACACACTAGTGAATAATTGAATTTTAAACCTGTTAGGGCACTTAAAAATCAATAAGAGAATACTTATAATATTGGCATTGAAATTGTAATTGGCATATGCAATACGTACTTACCTGTTTATTATTGTACATTATTTTCAAATATTAACTACGAATTAAAAAAACAAAACGTAAGTTGTTAATATAAGCAATTAATTTTGCCGCTTAAGAATATACATAATCGATCTCTGAGTAGGTTCTCATGGAACTGGTTCGCTCACCACAAATCCTCCGATACTTTCCGTTAGACACCTGTGTATCGCGGGTTGCGGTTCCCCTAGCACAATTTGCTTCTAAAAACAAGCAGCAAAGTGGAACGAAGCTTTGAATTCAAGGGCCGCAAGCGCTAAACATACAAAATGCGCTTAAAAGGTTCTGGTGTTTCATAAAAAAGACAGTATGTAGGATTGCATCTTTGTGGCATAACTGGAAAGCAAGTTGATATACTAGGAAGTAGTGACAACTATACAAACTGACATAAGGAATTACAAAACTGAATTTTCAGGGAGTCGTCATTAATGATTCTCGTCAGTAAATATTCAGTATGAAATTGAAAAGACTTATGTGTTTATGCATATGGTATTCGTTCATTATTTTTAGGGAAGCTCATCGGGAGAGATGGCTCAGTGCATCAACTGATGACACTGCAGTGCCTCTGACCGAGAGGTCTTAGGTTAGAGTCCCAACGGCGGCGGCAGGATCTTCATTCGTAGCTTGTCAGCTAGGTCGAATTTAGCAGCTTTCTGGAAGAGAATTTTAGCGGCCGCCTTCTCCGATCGGTAGTTTTCAGTGATTTCTCCGATCAACACCGGGCGAATGCCCGAAAAGCACCCTAACAAGCCACTGTCTGCGCGCGATATCTCCATCCTCTTCCTTGTCATATCCTCATTCCTTACACCCACACACTTACACTAAAATTCACTACACTACTACATATGTCTGGAGACTGGTCGGGGGCTTATAGCTTGCCCCAGTTGGAGGGAAATACTTGGTTGGGGGAACCCCGCTAGTCGACCGTAGGTTGGTGCAGGATCTCACCATCCAGCGGGGGAAGATCGCCGCCACCTCCCGATAAAAATATACACTTAACTTACGGGACTAATGACCTCAGCCGTTGACGGGGACGGAATCACTAACAATAAATCAGTCATTTAGACAAGCTCATATTCACAGATGTTCGGCTGGAACATGAAATCTCCTTGACTCTGTTAGAATGTGACCTGACAAACATCTCCGCATAAGAAGTCGCTTAAAAATTGTAGGTTCTTTAATTTATTTCTAAAACTTCCCACCACACTCTCAATGGGAAAAAGTAATCATTTTGCACCGCCTGCGCAAGTCTTAGAAGTTTGTAACATTTATTCTGAGATATTCTGTATATTCTGAGATTATTAAGAAACTAATAACCGTCAGGAGAAAAAGACGCTCATTCCATTAAGTACTAAATTAAAATAAATAAATAAATAAATACATAAGCCATAATATTTTACCTCATTTTATCAGAAAAGCTGTTTTTTTCACGCTACACAGATTAGTTACTTAGTTTTAAAATTACATGGGACTGTGTCATGACATCGAATCGATCTGTTTGTGAAACATGTATCGTATTGTCATAACAGGAAATACTACATTGTAATATATTTTCATATAGTTTCACTGACCGGTAGAAACAAAAGCTGCTCATCTATTGGGTGACAATTTAAAAATATTAATAAAATAATGTTTGTCTTTCTTTCCTCTGATAATGCTGTCGGTTCGGTCTTTGGCGTAAAATACGAAAATACGTTGTACTTCTGACAGAAATGTAACAGTAAATTACCTACATTTTCCAATTAATACCACAGAAAAACTGTTAAATCGTACATTATTGTAAATTAAGTTTGAATTTATTTATGTGGTAACATATTTGTCTATAGAAATATACCTATTGCTGGAATATCTGTAAATTTTCTCTTATTTTTATGTTTTAATGTTAGGCTTTTTGTATGTTTACAAAAACGTGGATAGTAAATTTGCAAAAAAATATTTGAAAAACGCGCCACACACAAAAAATACTAATAAGCAGTAGTAGACAGATAATAAATTATAAACTAAATATTGCTAACCATGAACACTGGTTATCGATGGTTAGTAATTCCAAGAAAATCCAATGTGTATTATCTCTGTAAAAGAAGCTGAGAATAAAAATTATTATTATTATTATTATTATTATTATTATTATTATTATTATTATTATTATGCTTGAGTTACGGCTATTATTCTCAACAGAAACATCGCATCCCTGCATTTTAAAATTTTGGAGCAAATACATAAGACAATCTTGAAGGGCATGCTGTTCCCAAGACTTGGATTCTGAAAATGTTAGGTAGAATATATCGTATTTAGTACTTGATCTCACGAAAAATATGGTAGTTATTGATGAAAAGCTTAGAATATTCGTGATTTTATTTGCTTTTTTTTCGACACAAATAAGTTCAGTTGATAAGAGTATTTTTTCAAGTAGCCTCTCTCTGAATTAATTTACGCTTCCTAGTTCTATCGTAAACCACCATTTCTCTTAATATTGCACACTTTTTTACCTTTCAGAAATATTTCTTGTAATATTTACTCAATATGAATAAGGTATAATATGACAATATTATTTGTATAAACTGCATGCAATTGAGGAACAGACAGAATGTTTTGAAACATTTTTATTTCAAATGTCATACAAGACATGTAGCACACATATAATGTTAAACCTAAACCAACAAACAACACTTTAGAGTTTCAATTCTGAAGTAAAGGGTATTTGTAGTAGCGCCAGTTATTCATTTACACGTTACCCAACCCGGCCAGTTAAATACACCTATTAGCAAAATTACTCAATTAGACCAACCTCATAGTCGTTAGCAGGACCAACGGTTTCTCGGAATAACAATCGCGTAACCTTGCCGACTAGACGACCCGAGCGCCCTCCCAGGCCGAAAGAAACCCCGCGCACGCCAGCGGAAGCGGAAGCCGGAGCGCACACCAGCGCTCGCGGCGGCGGTCGCAGGAACGACGGCAGAGACGATGTAATCGGATGAAAGTGCGCGCACAGGCACACACGTGTAGACACACGCAGACGGACGCGCACCGGTAGCGCTGCCGCCGCCGCCGCGGGCGGTGTAGTGCTAAGCTTAATTCATTGGTCTGCGAGATGTAGCGCTCAAATACAATAATCCTATTAGCCGGGCCGCGCCGCGCGCCGCCCCCGCGCGCCGCCCCCGCGCCGCTGTCGAGTTATGCGGCGCCGGCGGGGCAGGGTGCCGAGGTCGCGACGGGGCGCGGACGGCGTGGGGGGGGGAGGAGGAGTGTCGAGCTGGTGGGGGCGGCGGCGGTGGCGGTGGGAGCATCGCGGACGGTGGCGTTTAAGCAGCAAGGGTGGTGGTGAGGATGGGTCGAAGGGGACGTGGGGGGAGGTGGAGACCTGGAAGAGTCGGGAATGAGGGATGTGGGGATGACGAGAATGTGGAGACGACGGGCACCTTAGGGTGATGCGGCGTGGTGACGAGAAAGGGGCGACGAGGTTGTGGAGACCAAGGGCACGATAGGGCGATGAGGTGTGGAGGTGAAGAGGTTGGGGAGGCGAAGGAATCGTTGGGGTGACGATGACGTGGAAGTGACGAGAACGTGTAGGTTGGGAGGACGTGGAGGTGACACGGACGTGCAAGTGACGATGACTTGCAGGTTACGACGACGTACAGGTGACGAGGACGTACAGGTGACGAGGAAGTGCAGGTGACGACGACGTACAGGTGACGATGTGCAGGTGACGACGACGTACACGTGACGCCGACGTACAGGTGACGAGGACGTGCAGTCGACGAGGACGCGCAGGTGACGAGGACGTACAGGTGACGAAAACGTACACGTAACGACGACGTACAGGTGACGAGGACGAGCAGTTGACGAGGACGCGCAGGTGACGACGACGTACAGGTGACAAAAACGTACACGAAACGACGTACAGGTGACGAGGACGTGCAGTTGACGTGAACGCGCAGGTGACGACGACGCGCAGGTGACGACGACGTACAGGTGACGAAGACGTGCAGGTGACAAGGTCGTGGAGGCGTCGTGAACTTCGGGGCTATTGCGCATGGAAATGATGAGGACGTGAACGTTAAAGCAAGGACGACGTAGGCGGTGACGATGTTTTGGAGGCGATGCAATGTGGGGACGTCGATAGCCTGGGGTGGAGGAGAGCGGGGACTTCGTGGCTGCGGAGGTGGTGACGTCACTGGCGGGGTGGGGGAAGAGCAGCAAGGCAGGTGAGCCGGCGCGGCAGGGGGGAGGGGTTGAGCGCCGGAGGTACGCACTCGAGCGAAGCGTGAGTGGGAGGAGCAGTTGCATATAGAGTGGGTGGGTGGACGAGGGTCTCCGAGGGAGGACATCGTTAAAAGTGAGGGGGAATTGTAGGTGAAATGAGTAAAGGGAGATGATGAAGCAGGTGAAATTTAGTCGAGGAAAATGAGTTATTGCAAATATCACGAACCAAGAGATATTCATTGTTTTACATTCTCTTTGTCAAACGTTTCAAGCAAACGTATTGATACAATTTAATGAAGAAAACACACCAGTGAATCAATACGTATGGAAATGTTTCCTGCAAATTCGATTACCTGATCAATTGTAATCGGAAATTTCAAGTTTATTTATAAGGATTATACATTCCATTATTTTTCATTGAATCAGTTCTATTAAGTCCCTTCACCACTTGTCTTTCAAAATATTTTGCCAATAATAATTTACTTATTTTGATGTGTTAACATAATATGATTTATAAACTCAAAATTAAATTAAAAAGCAACATAAGCCAATGACAATGCTTTATTTTTGAATTTAATTTTTCCCTTTAAAGTTGAAGTAATGATGCCAGATATTTCACCTTAAGAGTTTCCGCTGTACTTCTTTGTTGCGGTTACTGGTTAAAAGAATTGAATACACTACAGTAGTTTTGATAAAAAAAGGGACGTTTAGCAACTTAAAGAAAGCATCAAAACTTGAGAGAAGAAACTCACATTTATTCTTCAAAACAACTCGACAGTATCTGCAGAATCGAAAGACAGATAATGAAGAATATACTACGCGGTGCGATAAGTTAATTCATACAAATAAAAAACGAGAAAAAGAAGAAAGTAAGGAATGAGAGAAAGAAAGAACCAGAGAGAGAGACAAAAAATAAAGAAAATAAAGTCAAGAAAAGGGGAAAAAAGAAAAGGAAAGAAAAAAGAAACGGAAAAAAGAAAAGGAAAAAAAAGAAAAAGAAATAAAAGGAAAAAAGAATAGGAAACAAATAAAAGGAAAGAAAATGGAAAGAAAGAAATAAACGGAAAGAAAAAAGAAAAGGAAAGAAAGGAAAAGACAGAAGGAAAAGGAAAGAAAGAAAGAAAACGAAAAGACAGAAGGAAAGAAAGAAAGAAAAGGAAAGAAAAAAGGAAAGAAAGAAAATAAAAAGAAAAGACAGGGAATGGACAGAGTTCAAGCGCGTCGCAGAGGAGTCAAACCAAGGAAAGCACTGTAAAGCAGCAAGGGAACGGACGCCTCCTCGGGGAAGGTTGGCAGCGGCGCGCGCGTATTTCGACGGCCTGCGCGGGCGTCGTTTCGCGGGCCGTAAGCTCCAAGGAGCGCTTTCCGCAAGTTGGACTGGGGGCAGTGAAAACTTGCGCACTGCTCCGCACTCGCGCCATCCTGCTTGCCGACTACTGCTCTTGGTTCTCCTTCGCTCGCCGCTCCGAGTTTTTTTCCTCTGCATGCACTTGCTTTCTGTTCTCGTTAGTTCTCGACTTCGCTCCTTGTTCGCGTGCATGTTCGCTAGTTGGAATGTGCTTTTAAGTGCACATGGCGTTAAACAAATAATGTTCATTAGTTTACTGCATCGTACTAGCTGCTCCCTACACGACCCAAATTCTCACAAGGATGAAAATTGCTGCTAGTAGATATTGTTTTGTCTGTATTACATAAATGAAAGTATTTGCAAATTTCTAAGGCAGGCAGTATTTAAGATTTTTTCTAGTACCAAAGTTTCAACTATTTTTTAACTCTTAACTATCACATTACTGTTTCAGTGACTAAAAAGAACGTTTATTTTCAGCTTTAAGAAAATGGTAAATAAAATATAATATTAAAATATCCATTGAGTACAATTATTATTTTATATAAGTTATGATAATCTATTTGTTATCAAAATATAAGTTAAGCGACAAACTGTTGGTTTACTTGTTTCTCGTTAAAGAAAATAGATAAATCCTGTGTTTATAAGCAATTGCCACTCAGAAATCAAGAGTAATAAATACAAAAGTAAATAAAATAAATATAAAAATAACGTAAACATTTAGTAAAAGATAAACATCCATGAACTTTTCGATTTATTGAATGTTTGCATATCATCTAAAAAATAAGTTTTCAAAGAAGATGAACGATTGTAATAATAAATTAAAACACCAGTGTACCGCAAATCTGCTTGTATCAGAGCTTTTACTTTACGTGTTACTCAAGAGTTTTAGTTTACGTTTAATCTCTTCAGTTGTTCGTTTTCTTTCCTTCACAATCTTGTTGGTAAAGAAAAACAGAATTTTTCTATTGTGGAGATAGTTCATTTCCGTGTCGAACAAATTGGTTACAAGAGAAATAGCAAGAAATTTTTCATGGCAAAGAGAGAAACTGCAATTAAATAACTATTAATTTTGGTAAAGTTTCGAACAGTGAGGAAAAATGATACCTGAAGATTTTTCATTGGCAACTACTCCTACTGTCTCAGACTTATATTTCCCCTTTTACTATGTATTTACTCTTTCATACACGTAAAGCAATTAAATAATATGTGCATTGCTTATTATGAACTAAGATAAGTACAAAACTACGGATTAGGCAATAGTAAATAAATGTTAGGCAAACAAATCTATGATATGTTAATCAATACACTGTGAAATGTTTATTTTTGAAATGTTCAGATAGCAGAAGATCATATTTACTTCTTGATGTTAGCTACTAAAATCAAACTCCCATCAACTCAGCTCTGAATTTGTTGAATGTTACAGCAACATTATGAAACAAAATTATACAAAAAAACAACAAATAATTCAAATTTAATATAATGTCATGCTAAAATGTGTCACACATAAATGTACGCAATCGTACATTAAAATACTTGCAATATATATATATATATATATATATATATATATATATATATATATATATATATATATATATAATTGGTTCTCCCTTCCTTCACATTTGGCGTAGCGAATTTCACTTTCACCGCGAACAGCTTTCCCTAGGACAGCACTTGCGCAGAAGCACGCGTTGTATTCGGTTACGCGCGGGGTTCATCGCACTGCGCGGAAGCGAGGGAGCGGGCGGGCGGGCGTGCTGGCCGCGCGGGCAGGAGGGCCACCCGCTACATTACAGGAGGAGAGGAGGCAGGGGCGGCGCGGGCGACGTGGGCGTTGCGCTGCACGGGGCGGCGGCGCCTCGTTGCGCAAACGACCGCGTAATAGAATAGCGGGCGGCGGGGGCGGAGAGGGGGGCGGGGCGGGGCGCTGGCCCCGGCGGGCGGTGCGTCGTTGCGCGCCGGCGCCGCTCGGAGATAACGGCCCGGGCGGCGCCCATCGCCCGGCGGGCGGCGCGGGCGATGGCGCGGGCGATGGCGCGGGCGATGGCCTGGCCGACCGGCCGTCGCTCGGCATTAGCGTCGCCGGCGCCGCGCGGGAAAGCGAGCGGCGAAGCGGGCGTCGGCGTCGGGCGCGGAACAACGGGCGGGCGGGCGCTCGCTTCAAAGCGAACGAGCGGAAGCGAGCGGGAGGGGCGCGGAGGTTGACGAGGAGGCGGACGAAAAGTGCGGATAAATGAAAGGAGAGGAGGGTCGTGGCGAAAATTGAATGAGAGGCGTAAGGGAGAAGAATACCTGAGGGGGATTTGCGCAAAAAGCTGTATATGGAATTTAGAGGTGAGAAGGGAATGTAGGGGATGGGAAGAAATGAAGGACTGGAGGAGAAAAACAAAAATATTAACGGAAAGAGATCGGAGTCATGGAGGAGACGTATGTGGAGAGATTGATTGATTAAGGTTTAGAGGGCGCTTTAACTGCCAAGGTCATTGCCGCCCATGTCGAAGTATTTTAAAAAAGGGAATAGGTTCAGTATGTGTTACAGATGGAGCCTACGTATGTGAGGAGAGGTGGGGTAGATGAACATGTGGATATGTCGGAAAAATCAGGTTGAGTTAGAGTAAATGCTATCGGGAAGTAAGTCGTGGTAGATGGACTGGACGGAAAAGATGGAAGGAAAGAAAAGGAGGAAAGAATCTTAATGAGCAGGAAAGGGCGCATGGGTTAGAGGGGAGGAATAAGGTGGTGTATGAATAAAGGTGCCGGAGGAGTAAAATAGGTGTAAAAGAACTGAGAAGAGCTCTGTGGTGAGGACCAAAGCAATAAAGGAGAGGAAGAGGAGCAGGAGCTGGAAGGACGATTTGCGGGCTAGACGCAAAGCCAACTGCTCCGATAATGGAGTAGGGGAAGAATGATCAGCGTAAATTGCAAAAGTGTGTGTTGTGACGAAAAATAATATAACCAAAGGAAAAAAGGGAATGTTTAGATGGAGTTTTTATTGCGTTTCTGTGATAGATAAGATTCGGAGGGATATCGCCTGTAAGAAGGCTTCTTTCTTGAAATGTTAAATGATTTAAACTTAGAGTAAAGAAGGCATTCCATGTTTTTAGTGTATGAGTCACAGTAACGAATTGAGTTAATGATGTGAAAGTAGATTACAAACAAATATTTAAATTATTTATGAATTATTATTAATAATTATTATTAATTATTTATTAAATTAAATTATTTATTTGTATAATAAAAAATATTTAAATTTTCGTCAGATTGTGTCCACAAACGTACTCTGTTAATGTCAATGCAAATTTGATCACTGAAAATAAATAGAAAAATATGTAAGGCATTTTAACATATTTAGCAACTACACATGTAGAATGTATACCAGTTAATTGCGCATTAAAAAAATATTATATGTAATATATTTGCCATGGTTAATTTGTTAGAAAATTCCAAAGACCGGTGTTCCTGAGTGAGGAATGTGGAATAATACGACGTATGTGGTGAAACAGTAAAATCCTAAAAGAAGTGTGCAATAATAAAAATGAAGAAAGGAGGAAGAGAGTAGAAATATAAAGTATGAATGACAGAGAAATAAAAAAAAGTTCAAAAGACGATGTTTATTGCTCGTGCACCAAGTATGAGAGAGACGAAAAGGGTAGGGTGTAACAAATATGATGAGGGAACGGAGGAGAAAAAACGGAGTAAAGGGGAAAAGCTGTCAGGACTCAGGAAGACTGGAAAGATTTGGGCCAACAGGGAGGCAAATGAAACAACACAACTGGACATGTGAGCCAGTTGTGAGAGCAGGTTTCGAGGAGCACGGTGTCATGAGTGAGATGGAATTATGCGAGATAAGTGTTGCTGCGGGCCATGCGGGTGAGACAAATTGGATGGAGCTGGGTGATGTGGGCGAGTTGCAAAGGGGCAAGTAGGGTCTGGCAAAATAAACGTAATATACTGAAAAAGAAACGAAACGAGATAGGACAATACTCAGTGGCGAGCCAGTGTACATGTAGAGAGGCATGCGGTGTGGGGCGGGCGGTGCGGTGCCTGTAGGAGAATCGAGCAAAAGAGCGAGTGACTACCAGCAGTTGCCACCGCGCGCCGCCGAACATCGTCATTGCGGTGCTTGGGTTGAAGCAGGACAAGGTGAGGCCGGTGGACGGAGAGACAGGGTGACGTCGGGCGAGGTGCGCCGAAAAGTACGATGGGACGAGGTGGAAAGAGACGGGGCAAGATGGGATGACGTGGAAAGAGGGTAAAGAGGTGGGGCTACGTGGGAAGAGGGGGCGAGGTTGGGCGAGATGGAGGGAGAAGACACGAGGTTTAGTGAGAGCAAGGTGGGAGGCGAGATGGGTGTGAGCTGGACCGAGGTGGGGTGCTGTGGGCGTGGTGTGCAATGAGGAAGCAATATGGGGAGAAATGGGAAAGTACTGAGAAGAATGGGAGGATATGGATCGACGTGGGAGCAAGGTGGGCCGTTGAGAGGCGATATGGGTGAAATTGTGGAGAAGTGGGGTGATGTTAATGTGAGATAGTGTGAGACAAAGTGGGATGATGTTAGGGCAGCGGTGGGGGGCTGTTTGGAGCGGCGCAGTAGTTGGCTGCGCAGCAACTGTAAGCATGAAGTCTTCAGCACAATTCACTCCCGAGAGTTATACTCTTATCTTTTACATTAAACAAACAAATCGACTCATCAAAACGCTTCGACCCTCTCTCCACAACGAAAGCGAAGACCACACTGAACTCGCAATTAGATGAATCAATAAAACATAAGTGACAAAGTGAACTATAAAATTGAGAAAATAAAAATTTTTAATTTATTCTCTAACTGATACATTGCCAAGCGCCGACTACGCTAATATAATTTTTTCTTGAATGTATCATTTGGATTTGTCTAACGGGAGATGTGTAAATCGTCAAACGTTCATCTACCAAAATGGGTCGTCGTATCGTTGATGATTCACGATTAGAGAATAAATATTTCTTCTTTTTATCTTATTTTATTACACCTTGAAACTCTCATCTCGTCAGAGGGTTGATAAAATAAAGGTAAAAGGCACTTTTCAGAACACAACGATCATTTTAATCTCTCTTGAAGAAATCTAAAGTAAACTACACTCTTTACTTTCCTTAAATCACAGTATTGATTATGAAGTCTTTGCCACAGAAATTATTAGATCGATTTGGCAAGTTATTTCTTCAAAACAGTAAACACAGTAAATGTCAACTGAACAAGCAAACACTTTGTTCCTATTTTTAATATGGAGTTCATTAAGTATACACGCTCAAAGGAAATGCTCTGCACTCGAAATCTACATAGAAAATCGGGATTACGGACTATTGCATTCACCAAAGGTAAAACTTGAAAAAATCAGGTACAATTTCGTACCGTAGAAGACATTTGTTCCCGCACCGCAATTCGTTCCCCCGTCCTCAGCGCATTCCTAAATCTGCGCCGCCCTTCCGACCGGCGACGCAGCCGTCACCAGGCCGCGCGAGCCCTCACGTGGCGCGGAAAATAACTCTGGATCGTTTTAAATATAAATGTTTAATTTAAAGCTTTCCGCGAAAAGTTTTAATTGACGCTGCCCAAGAGGAGGTCGACGAAGAGGAGGGGGGAAGGAGGTGGAGGAGGGAAGGAGGGGGAGGACGAGGAGGAGGAGGCAGAAGGGAGAGGAGGGGGAGGACGAGGAGGAGGGAGAGGAAGAAGAGGAGGAGGGGGAGGAGGAAGGAGGTGGAGGAGGGGGATGGGGAGGAGGAAGGAGGTGGAGGAGGGGGAGGAGGAAGGAGGGGGAGGAGGCAGGAGGTGGAGGCCGAGGACGAGAAAGAAGAGATAGGAGTGGAGGAGGTGGAATGGGTGGAGGGGGGACTGGGAGTGGGTGCGTTCTGTTCATTAGAAAGCGCGCATACAGCGGCGAGTTTTCATAACTCTGGCTCCGCGGCTCGCTGCACTGGTCCGTGACGTGACGCGTGCGGGTGCGAGGGCGGGGGAGGGGGAGGGGGTGAGGCGGGGGGGCGGGTGGAGGACTCGGGGGGCGAACGCCGCCGCCGGAGGTCTGGCGGCTGCCGGCGCGGTGCGGGCGTGGGCGGCGGGCGTGCCCCGCGATGCGTGAAAACGCTGCTCGGGCAGTCCTGTCCGACGCAGACGAGTTTTAAACTTCGAACGTGCCCGGGTGTGAGGCGCCGGGCGCGTGGCGGGGAGCGCGGAACGCGGAGAGATGGGAGCGGCGGCGGTGGGCGCGCAGGGGCGCGGTGTGAATGTGGGATGAAGAACTGGCTGCGCGCGATGATAGAGTGGGAGTGGTCGTCGGAGGGGGGTGGGGGATTGGCGGTCGTCCACGGAAGTTGAAGAGGTGAGCTGAATGAGTAACGGGTGGGCAGAGATAGGGGGGCGGGCGGCGGCGAGGGTAACGACGGCGGCTGTTGGGAGTGAGAGCGGTGACTACTGCAGTGGGAAGCACACCCACCCTCCAGCTCAACCGCCGCGGAAGTGAAGTTCCTCGCTGAATAGGAAACAGCCTCCGTACGCGCGCTCGGCCGCCTGTGACGTGAAGCAGCGCTCACCGCGGCCACGCCCCCAACCCTCACGACCCCGCCCCGCCCCCCTCCCTCCCCGCATCACAACATGCGGCTTCCTAAGACAGCCTCCGGGGCGGTTCCGCCTGGCCGGCGCTCTTGGCGCCGCTTCCCCGGGCGGAAGAAAAGATCTCCGGATCTCTTGTTTGCCACTCAACTGGTGGCACAGGGGTACGAGTCTCAAGTACTCACATCAATTTATGGAAGACTTTACTGTTATATTATATACGTAGGACAAAAGGGAATAATTGGAAGAGATGGCTCAGTGCATCAACTGATGTCACTGCAGTCGCTCTGACCGGGAGGTCCTAGGTTCGAGGCGGCAGGATTTTCGACACTAGCTTGTCAGCTAGGTCGAATTCAGGAGTCTGGAGGAGAATTCTAGAGGCCGGCTGCTCTGATCGGTAGTTTTCCGTGGTTTCTCCCATCAATACCAGGTGAATGCTGGAGCAGTGCCCTAACAAACGGGCTATGGACTGCTTGCGAACTTTCCTTCCTCTTCCTTGTCCTACCCTCTCCTCTTACACACACACACACTAACATGCACTACACTACCACACATGCCGGAAGACCTGTCGGGAGTTTACAGCTTGTCCCAGCTGGGGCGGTGCCCCGCTGGTGGGAGATACCTGGTTGAGGGGAACACCCCGCTACTCGACGGTAGGTCAGCGCCAGATATCACCATCCAGAGCGGAAAAAGATCACCACCACCTCCTGAGAAAAAAACGCGAACTACACTTACGGAACTAATGACCGACGTAGTTGACGCGCCCGGAGACACGAACAAATGAATCAAAAGAGAATATTTATCACAGATAGCCTACTAGGTTTTTTGTAAATTACTATTATTTCATCAGAAAAGTCTGGGCGGCCTTGGCACTGTACGTTTTCCGCCTGTGACATAAAGCAGAGACGACACCAAGGAAACCGTATAAAGAAATGGCCATGTATGGTTTATTGCATTGAGGTGAATCGTAGAAACAATGCAGCTCTCAAAAAGAGGTTTGTACTAAATATTCAAGACCCTTGTAAAGTTCTTGCTTTGAGAACCTTTCAAGAATGATATATCAGGGAGAAATAGCCGAAGCAAAAAAGACGATAAAGACCACTTCTCATTCTCAAGTATAACATTCCTTAATATATATCACAACAAAAATTACACAAAATTATATAAATGTAAGATAAAATATATATAAATGCGATCTCACTCTACTTGTTTTTGGATGTCGGAGTTTGTCGGAATAGGAGGACAGTGGAAGACGAAACTATGAATCTCACTACATTCTGCGATGTTACATTAAAGGTGTTATAAATTGTGCAGGAGATGAAGTAAACAACAGAAAGAGAGAAAAGAACTGATGTACAGAAGAATAAGAAGAAGCTCACACAAGGTATCCTGTCACGGTGAGGAGGGGCAAGACGTAAAATAAAAGCAAGTTCTTGGAGAAGACTGAGATTTTACATTAGAGATAATAAAAATGTAACAGCCAGAGAACATTTAAAAATGAATTGAGAAAAAGAGCACAAATCAGTCAATTGATTGACTAATTGATGCTTCCGGACACGAAAACTCCTTTGATCATTATGTCTGTTAGTATAGTAGTAAATGTTTTGTTTTGGGATGTTGTGTCGATGCCCTCCACGATAGGAGAAGCCCAGTGCCAATTTCAACTTTGCTTCGGCTGGGGGAAACTTCCAGGTACCTCTCACAGGGGGAACCACTCCAGGTAGGGCAAGCTCGTGGCTCCGACTAGACTTTCGGCATGTGTGGTAATGTAGTGCATGGAAGTCTAATTGTGTGTGTGTGTGTGTGTGTGTGTGTGTACGGGGAGAGGAATGGATTAGGAAGGCGAAGGAAAGATCGCGGGTAGCCCGTGGCCCGTTTGCTAGGGCTTCGCTCCTCCGTTTTCCTAGTATTGAACGAAGAAACCACTATCGATCAGAGCAGCTGACCGCTTGAATTCACCTCTAGACTGTGGAGTGAATGCGTCCTAGCTGTGTAGCTAGTGTCGGAAATCCGCCACTGACAGGACTCAAGCCTAGGACCTGTCGGTTAGAGTCGCTGCAAAAACAACGGCAATGATGGCTCTGAGCTAAACTCAACCAGCCCCAGTGAGGTGAGTAAGAAAATGCGAAGAGTTAGGATTTACTGGAAGAGGGAGAAAGTGATCTAGCGACTAACAATGGTAGAAAATAATAATTCATGTTAAGTACATGGCAAGAGCAGATGCTTCAAGCAAGTTAAAAGAATAATCACACTGGCAAAGAATGGCTCTCAAGGCCTTCCTACAAAAAATGTAAGTTTGCAAATAAGGAAGGTCGTTAAAAAAGTTTTAAGGAGTGCTATTGTTCGAAGGTGAGACGCTTGGTAGATAGGGGAGAATCATGACAGAAGGAGCAGAGATGCGGGTTTAGAAGAGAGTGAATATAACTAGTGGAACCGAACAAGAAAACAATAAGATGATTTGAAAAATATTGAAAAAAATAGTTTGTAATACATAAAATTAGAAAGAAGAGAAACAAACAACGGGATCTTGGAATAAGATAGTTTTAATTCCTAAGAAATTAATTAGAGAGGACAGTATATATAAGCTTTTTTGAACAAATACCGAAATACAACAATATTTGCATCTGTAAAAAGAGATCGGAATCCGGAAATCCTGTACGTTGGCAAGTGAAAGAAAGAATGACTACAGCTCACTTTCATCACGACCCGAATGAAAAAAGCAACTTATCTGGGCTTCATATTTCAAGAACGAAACAACCAACTATTCACGTGAAAACAAGGTTGCAGTGACGAAGAGCAATGTTTAAAAAAAGACGACAATGTACAGTACGCCAGAATTACAATAAAAGAAGAACAAGATTGGGTGAAAGTACAAAATAACTATCCGAATTTATTAAACGCTAATTGTGTAATAGGGTCCAGCAATAACGTACAAATACAATAAGAATTTTTAAAAGATTCAATGGATTAGAGATGGTGAAGATTAGTGTGGTATTACTCAGGTGTAAAAAAATAAGGGAGCAAAATATATGTAGAGAGCGGAGAAACACTGAACTGCTCGACCTTGATCGAAAGGAGGGGGGGAGGGGGAGAGAGAGAGGTGGGTGACGCGGAGAAAGAGAGGGAGGTGACGCAGAGAGGGAGGAGTGACGCGGAGAGAGGGTGAGAAATAGGTGGGTGATGCGGAGAGAGAGAGAGAGAGAGGGGGGGCGACGCGGAGAGAGAAAGAGGGTTGACACGGGAAGAGAGGAGGTGACGAGGAGAGAGGTTGAGAGAGAGAGGTGGGTGACGCGGAGAGAGAGAGAGGGGGTGACGCAGAGAGAGGGTAAGAAATAAGTGTGTGACGTGGAGAGAGAGAGGGTCGACGCGGAGAGAGACAGAGGAGGTGACGCGGAGAGAGGGTGAGAGAGGATGGCGGCGGAGAGAGGGTGAGGGGGCAAGGGCGCGCGAGGCTCCTAGGGCCCCACGGGCGGGAGGGCAAGGCGAGGTGGGGCGAGGCGGGGCGGGGCGGGGCGGGGCGGGGCGCGGGTGCATTATGTATGCGACCATGTGTGGGAAGTGGGGAGCCGTGTAACCTGCGTGTGTCGTCATTTGCATGCTTGGCGCGCCCGCGGCGGCCGTCAGGCGGACTAGCGCCGGCCGGGTCCCGCCCGCTGCTCCCCAGCGGCTGTCATTGGTTCCAACCCCCCTCCCCGCCTTTGGCCCACCGCTCCCAACCCCGCCTTTGGCCCCTGGCCCCTTCGCTCCCGGCCGACACATGACGCTCGCCTCAATCCCTCAGATGCTGTAAATGAATTTCTCACGAACCGACACCTCGGGAAACGAATGTTTCGTCAAATATTCACAGCTACCAAGGGTTGTCCGTTTAATAGAACAGAGATGTTCACGGGTTAAGTCATACAGGTGGAATATGGTCAGAAAATAATTTTTGTTTTTTATTTCCATTTTGTTTCCCACAACTTTTAGTACATTCTCCCAAATTATTGCGACACATGCCGCTCGACTCAATGCTGTCCCATGTGCGCTCATTTCACCTCCGTAAACGAATTTCTCACGTGTTGAATCTCAAATATCTCTTCCCGTATTGTTCCCCATACCTTTTAGTACAATTAAAGTATTGCGCCAATGAGATTGCGGGAAGACACGGTTCATTGAAACGAAAACTTGCGGGATATCTGTGTAATGAAGTTGGTGAAGAGAATGTTGTCAGTGGTTTCTAAATAATAGACTTTTATCTCCGATCGAAAGTTATTAGTAAATATTGTTATTGTGAGAAGAATGTTAAACACATTCTACGTTTACGGAATAATTATAAAATAATAAAATAATCGTTTCGGTGAAAGTAACGTTTCAGACACAAATCCTCTACATTTGCAAGTAATGGTGGAATATGGTCAGAAAGTAAGTTTTAGTTTATGTGGTGATGCACTATGTGCTTAAGAACTATTCGGCGTATAATATTTCAATTTCGTATATAGTGGCAGAACAGTAAGAAAAGAATTTGTAAGGATATTTTCAAATATTGCTTAGTCATGACATTTTGAACTCAAATGTTTACATTTAAATTACCAAAAATTGATTTACAAAACAGATTTTGGATTATATTTTAAAATCAGTTTGATTTGCAAGAAATAATGCTGATGCTTAAATTTTTCTCCTCTCAAACTAATAAGAAAATAGTTTATGCAACTTTCTGTTTAAGATACTCAGTAA
This sequence comes from Acheta domesticus, assembly GCA_031308135.1. NCBI lineage: Eukaryota > Metazoa > Arthropoda > Insecta > Orthoptera > Gryllidae > Acheta > Acheta domesticus. Next base: position 117,639,858 of record JAHLJT010009355.1, read on the forward strand.
ATTTCAATGAAACGATGACGAATAGAATACATTCTTGATATAAAGAATCACATAAACACTAAATTAGGTTGTCTAAGAAGTGTTTCCTTCTCAAGCTCTCAGACTTGCATTGCACACACTTGCAGAAGAACATTTCCTCTTGTATTACATCAAACAGCTTTCTAAAAAATGTTGGAGAGCCATACTTATCAATTTTACAAATCAGCTCTCTTTCATTGTAAAAATTGAAGATAATTCAGACGCAGTGTAAATGTATGAAAACATATATAATATAAATGCGTTGATGCAATTTAAAACAATCGCTGAGGAAGTAAAACGTTAAGATTCAAGAAAGTTTTAGATAAAGGAGACGGAAAATTGGGCAGATTAGAAAGTTCATTTAAAAAAACTCCCGAGTGCAAATGATGTAACATTTAAAGGCATTGTCCCACAGATATTACGAAAAATATGAACCGAGTTATTAAAGTTTATACTGAGAAAATTCGGATCGTTGACAGATTTAATTATAAGGTCGCCCAAGATGTTTATCATTTTGAGCAGCCAGATCACAATGCAAAAATTCAGAGCTCCCTTGGTTGCTTGGCGAGTGCAACATGATGAGAAGAGGATTAGAAAAAGTGTGATGGACACTCGGCAACGGGTGGGTGGGTTGTGCGAAAACGATTCTGACGCCGCGGTGAGCTGAAGATGATAAAAGAGGGAACGTGGCATGAGATGACATGGAAACTGACAGGACTCGCGAAAAGAATGACGAACGATGGCGTGAGTTCGCCAGAGCTTCTTCAGAGTAAATACGAAACGCGGGAATAGAACGCAGGCAAGATGCCGCAAGCTCAGACCGGCGTCATAGATTCAAGATGAACTGAGTGCTGGACGATAAAGTGTGTCAGTGTGTCAGAAACAAGGCAGAGAGACAATGTGATGCGAAGTGAAAATGTGTGTAAGTGAATTCAGAGCAGATGAGGCTGACATGTCTTAGCAGCGTAAAATTAACAAAGAAGCAATTTGGGTGCAAAAACATGTGACGTGAGTAGAAACGACGACAAGATAGTTCTTGTAGGGAGCAAAGAAAACTCACCACAGTGATGGCTAGAAAAGTCTGGACAATGGTGTTAGAGATGATGACAGGAAAGGGGGCACAAGGAAGCCAGGAGGATTGGTTCATGCTACCACAAGGAACAGCACAGAAATCATTTTCAAGAGCACATAGGGGCTGATGGCAAAGAGGTGAATCGTGAAGCGGACTCGGCGTGAGATGTGTAAGGTAATAGTGTGCAAATTGAGAAGCAAGCCTGAAAGGAGAAAACGGATGGCTGGGGGTGATGCAATGTGGCGAGGCATGAGGTATGAGGTGACGTGACATGGTGTGTTGGCAGGTATCGTGGCACGAAAGGTACATGGTACTCAGTGTAATTGAGAGTGTCTAATATTGCGAGGGGTGGTAGGGTGCAATTAGGGTGATTGGAATGACGCGAGTCACCAAGGTGACGAAGCAGGTGAGCGCTGGGAGACAGCAAGCATGGCGGAGGTGACAAAGCGGGGAGTAGGGGTGGCGGAGCTGCAAAAATGTCGGGAGCTATCGAAAAGTGGTGGCAGAAAGGAGATGTCGAGGTTGTTGGCGATTTCACGGTTACAGTAGTACACTTGGATTTTTATTTTTTGGCGCGTGGGGTCTTGTCTTCACGATGGAATATCTCACTGTATTTCACGTCGCTCTCGGCCATGCCGCTAGGAGTCAAATGATCGCGACAGTAACGAGCAGTGCTGGCGATCATGTGCCTCCTAGCGGCACGACCGATAACGACACGAAATACCGTGAGATATTCCATCGTGAAGGCAAGCCCCCACGCGCCAAGAAATAAAAACCCAAGTATAAGTGGTGAGAACGTTTGGAGAGGCAGAGATGGGCGTTGACGGGGTTGCAGGGTCACGAGGATGGCGGAGCAGGCGGGGCTGCCGAAGGGTGCTGCAGGGTGGCGTTATGTGGCACGGGATGGCGAAGGATGGCTTACGCCGAGGTTGCGTGGTGCGGGACGACTTGAGCCCGCCGTGTGGGCGTCGAGAGGCGCAGCACGACGAGATGCGGAGGTGGCGCGGGCGGGACAGCGAAGGCGGACAGTGCGGGTCGACGCGGGACGGTGGCTCAGGGTCAGCGTGAGGCGGGGGAAGTGGGGGCGGAGTGGGCGGTGGGGTCGGAGGGAGCGGCGGGGGCGGCGGGGGTCGGAGTGGGTGGCGAGGTCAGCGGGAGCAGCGAGAGCGGCGGGTGGGCTGGGAGTGGGGGCGGGGGCGACCGGGGGCGGCGGGGCCGGTGGGGGCGGCGGGGCGGCGGGGGCGGCGGGGGCGGCGGCGGGGGCGGCGGGGGCGGCGGGGGCGGCGGGGGCGGCGGGGGCGGCGGGGGCGGCGCGAGGTCGGCGCGACCCGGGCAGGCTCCGCCCGCCGTCGTTGTCGCCGTGGGGCACAAAGCGGCTGACTCGTGCTGGTACGGAACATTGCCCTCGAAAGCCGCTGCTACGATGAAAGGAAACGGAGCGGCTCGCCCATATTCGTCCTCTGCCGCGCGCTCTCGCTCTACCCCCTGCCCCCACGCTCCGTCCTCCAGCGCTGCCTCCCGCGAGACCCGGGGCTCTGACGGCGCCCGCCGGCGCTTCAAATCGCGCGGAGGCGCCGAGGTCACGCGGCGCCGCGCCCGAAAGAGTAGGCGTCCCACAAGGGCGCGCGGCTGGGAGAAATTTGGATCGCGACACGTTATGACCCGCTCCTGCTCCACAAGAGTGGTTTTTAATTATAAGTACAGGCTGTAAAAAATACTACGTTAATTATTTCTTCCAATTTTTATTTCACAGTCGTCAAATACGTTTGGGCTAATGCTTTAGTTTGCAAAATGTAACTAAACATTTGGTATTTCAGCAAGAACCGTGAAAGAACGATAGGTTAGAAAATTAGTTTATGTTAATGAGAAGTATAATTTTGCAGGTTTCTTGTGAAAGTATTGCAGGTCACACGAAGACATACAAAGGAACTTTTAGTTTTCAAAAAAATATTCGGGAGTAAATGGCATGTATAATCACAGAGCCCAAAGCATTATCTAGGCTAAACAAGCGAATTATCTTATTTCAATTGTAAGTTTGTTTTGTTCTTTTCGGATAAAAAACTTCATAACGTAAACAAACACAACACAACGTACCGTAACGCAATGTAATATAATGTAGCTGAAAAATTCAAACTTATTAATGGAGGCTGCAATGCAGGTATGGAAAAGCGTCAAGAGAGGATACAACGAAGTTTGATAAGCCAATCTCCAAAAAGAGCCAGGTGTGGTGGCAGCGTGGGAGGCGGAGTAATGGAGGAACGCGCTGATTGGGAGTGGTGAGGACAGGGCGGGGAGGACGGAGCAGGGAGGACGGGGCGGGGAGGACGGCGCCCGGGACGGCGAGTGGATCGGGACGGGAGGGGAGGGAGAGGGCGCGTCGCGTCGTCTCGGACGGCGAGATAAGTGATTGATAGAGGCCCGTATTTCTCCGCGCAACTGGCGGACGCCGATATCCCTCCCTCCGCCCTTCCATCTCCGCCCCTCCCTTCGCCCGCCCCTCCGTTCCCTTCGTCCTTCACTTCGGTCTTCCTTCGCCACCGAGCTGTCGTTGCCCTGCGGCGACGTATCCTGAGCTGGGTCTTCCCACGGCTGACGCCGTTGGTGCCGCAAATGCTCCTATTGATTCCCAGATACTTCATTTCTCTCGATCCAAGATACGGTCGTATCTAACAAGACTTCTCGGGACGATGGAGTGGATAGAGCCTGACATTTGTCAATCCGACGCTCCGAAAGTCAAGAGTCTAGGAAAACCACGAATACATTTTAAAGAGAACAAAAGGAAAAGAATAGAGAGAAATCTCATGAATTAAATAATGCTCAATTGCACAATAGATTAGAAACCATGGTATAGGGATTATACATAATAAATCTCATTTAATTATTTTAACTCTAACAAAAAGGACCATCGAGTTCCTCGTGACAAAATAAATTTTGTGAGACTCTGACCCCGGTAAATTGGGTTATGAAATAACAATTAAGAAACTAATGTTCAGACATTCTATTGACAATCTTTTTAGAATTATCAGATGGCAGAATTTTTCACCTTCACGGTTATTTTACTTTGCCGAACTCTATGGTTTCTTTTACGCTGCTTCAATGCGATGGATAGACCACCTGGACTGAATATAAGAATTCAAAATGTTAGAAACATATAGAACAGTGTTGTCAAGGTCAATGACACGAGCGGGAGTCCGTGGCACGAGTACCATGACGAAATTGCCCCATTCAAGTAGTTCGTGACCCCGAAACTATAGACAACGCCATCCCTATTCTAAATACTATCCGGGTTACTAATAGATTCCTTTCCCTAGTTGCGCAGAGTAGCTCGTGGCATGCTACGGAGCCACGACACGTGCCACTGCCACCAGTAGAAGACCTTGACCACTGCTACAGGATGTAGATTGTGTAATTGCTTAAAGGCCTTCGGTCTAGCCACGTAGTATCAGATCATGTAATTTGTATGTGTTATAACAACCTATTAAGTAAAGCACCATTGTATTATACATTCCAAATATCTCCCGTTTCCTCCTCACACTTTTCGAAACAACAACATTGTCCAAATCGAGATTATCTAACACGGCCAAACCTGTGCCAAAAGTCTCCACTATCGTACAACAGTCGCTTGCTGGAGGACCGCCAGCGAACAAATGACAGCGAGCAACACGGGGATAATGCGAGGCGCCTCTTCTTTCGCACGCGCGCACGCCCGTGCGAGCTAATCCGCTGCGCTCGTGACTGCGCACGCGCGTGCGATACGAGTCGCCGTCGCGTGATACTCGAAAGGCAGATTACGGAGTAGGCTTGAGGAGCGCCCCGGTCGCTACACAGCGAAAGCAAATGCCGTCGCGGTCCAATGGAAGGCCCTTGAGGAATCACAGTGACTCGATTCGGATTTAGACAGTACAAACGGTGCGTTTTTCTTCTTTACGTAGCTCTCAAGAAATGTATTCTACCGTAAACACGCCATTTCACTTCCACAAGAATGCGTCATGGCAATATTTAATAAAGGTTTATTGAACCAAAAGGCATAAACTAAAGGAAAATGATTGTTTTAAAATTTTACACAATTTTTCAGCCGGAAAAATAAGCAATGCTTTGCTTTAGTCACCCATAAAACTACACTATACGAGTCGCCATGATACTCGAAAGGCAGATTACGGAGTAGGCTTGAGGAGCGCCCCGGTCGCTACACAGCGAAAGCAAATGCCGTCGCGGTCCAATGGAAGGCCCTTGAGGAATCACAGTGACTCGATTCGGATTTAGACAGTACAAACGGTGCGTTTTTCTTCTTTACGTAGCTCTCAAGAAATGTATTCTACCGTAAACACGCCATTTCACTTCCACAAGAATGCGTCATGGCAATATTTAATAAAGGTTTATTGAACCAAAAGGCATAAACTAAAGGAAAATGATTGTTTTAAAATTTTACACAATTTTTCAGCCGGAAAAATAAGCAATGCTTTGCTTTAGTCACCCATAAAACTACACTATACGAGTCGCCATGATACTCGAAAGGCAGATTACGGAGTAGGCTTGAGGAGCGCCCCGGTCGCTACACAGCGAAAGCAAATGCCGTCGCGGTCCAATGGAAGGCCCTTGAGGAATCACAGTGACTCGATTCGGATTTAGACAGTACAAACGGTGCGTTTTTCTTCTTTACGTAGCTCTCAAGAAATGTATTCTACCGTAAACACGCCATTTCACTTCCACAAGAATGCGTCATGGCAATATTTAATAAAGGTTTATTGAACCAAAAGGCATAAACTAAAGGAAAATGATTGTTTTAAAATTTTACACAATTTTTCAGCCGGAAAAATAAGCAATGCTTTGCTTTAGTCACCCATAAAACTACACTATACGAGTCGCCATGATACTCGAAAGGCAGATTACGGAGTAGGCTTGAGGAGCGCCCCGGTCGCTACACAGCGAAAGCAAATGCCGTCGCGGTCCAATGGGAGGCCCTTGAGGAATCACAGTGACTCGATTCGGATTTAGACAGTACAAACGGTGCGTTTTTCTTCTTTACGTAGCTCTCAAGAAATGTATTCTACCGTAAACACGCCATTTCACTTCCACAAGAATGCGTCATGGCAATATTTAATAAAGGTTTATTGAACCAAAAGGCATAAACTAAAGGAAAATGATTGTTTTAAAATTTTACACAATTTTTCAGCCGGAAAAATAAGCAATGCTTTGCTTTAGTCACCCATAAAACTACACTATACGAGTCGCCATGATACTCGAAAGGCAGATTACGGAGTAGGCTTGAGGAGCGCCCCGGTCGCTACACAGCGAAAGCAAATGCCGTCGCGGTCCAATGGGAGGCCCTTGAGGAATCACAGTGACTCGATTCGGATTTAGACAGTACAAACGGTGCGTTTTTCTTCTTTACGTAGCTCTCAAGAAATGTATTCTACCGTAAACACGCCATTTCACTTCCACAAGAATGCGTCATGGCAATATTTAATAAAGGTTTATTGAACCAAAAGGCATAAACTAAAGGAAAATGATTGTTTTTAAAATTTTACACAATTTTTCAGCCGGAAAAATAAGCAATGCTTTGCTTAGTCACCCATAAAACTACACTATACGAGTCGCCATGATACTCGAAAGGCAGATTACGGAGTAGGCTTGAGGAGCGCCCCGGTCGCTACACAGCGAAAGCAAATGCCGTCGCGGTCCAATGGAAGGCCCTTGAGGAATCACAGTGACTCGATTCGGATTTAGACAGTACAAACGGTGCGTTTTTCTTCTTTACGTAGCTCTCAAGAAATGTATTCTACCGTAAACACGCCATTTCACTTCCACAAGAATGCGTCATGGCAATATTTAATAAAGGTTTATTGAACCAAAAGGCATAAACTAAAGGAAAATGATTGTTTTAAAATTTTACACAATTTTTCAGCCGGAAAAATAAGCAATGCTTTGCTTTAGTCACCCATAAAACTACACTATACGAGTCGCCATGATACTCGAAAGGCAGATTACGGAGTAGGCTTGAGGAGCGCCCCGGTCGCTACACAGCGAAAGCAAATGCCGTCGCGGTCCAATGGGAGGCCCTTGAGGAATCACAGTGACTCGATTCGGATTTAGACAGTACAAACGGTGCGTTTTTCTTCTTTACGTAGCTCTCAAGAAATGTATTCTACCGTAAACACGCCATTTCACTTCCACAAGAATGCGTCATGGCAATATTTAATAAAGGTTTATTGAACCAAAAGGCATAAACTAAAGGAAAATGATTGTTTTAAAATTTTACACAATTTTTCAGCCGGAAAAATAAGCAATGCTTTGCTTTAGTCACCCATAAAACTACACTATACGAGTCGCCATGATACTCGAAAGGCAGATTACGGAGTAGGCTTGAGGAGCGCCCCGGTCGCTACACAGCGAAAGCAAATGCCGTCGCGGTCCAATGGAAGGCCCTTGAGGAATCACAGTGACTCGATTCGGATTTAGACAGTACAAACGGTGCGTTTTTCTTCTTTACGTAGCTCTCAAGAAATGTATTCTACCGTAAACACGCCATTTCACTTCCACAAGAATGCGTCATGGCAATATTTAATAAAGGTTTATTGAACCAAAAGGCATAAACTAAAGGAAAATGATTGTTTTAAAATTTTACACAATTTTTCAGCCGGAAAAATAAGCAATGCTTTGCTTTAGTCACCCATAAAACTACACTATACGAGTCGCCATGATACTCGAAAGGCAGATTACGGAGTAGGCTTGAGGAGCGCCCCGGTCGCTACACAGCGAAAGCAAATGCCGTCGCGGTCCAATGGGAGGCCCTTGAGGAATCACAGTGACTCGATTCGGATTTAGACAGTACAAACGGTGCGTTTTTCTTCTTTACGTAGCTCTCAAGAAATGTATTCTACCGTAAACACGCCATTTCACTTCCACAAGAATGCGTCATGGCAATATTTAATAAAGGTTTATTGAACCAAAAGGCATAAACTAAAGGAAAATGATTGTTTTAAAATTTTACACAATTTTTCAGCCGGAAAAATAAGCAATGCTTTGCTTTAGTCACCCATAAAACTACACTATACGAGTCGCCATGATACTCGAAAGGCAGATTACGGAGTAGGCTTGAGGAGCGCCCCGGTCGCTACACAGCGAAAGCAAATGCCGTCGCGGTCCAATGGAAGGCCCTTGAGGAATCACAGTGACTCGATTCGGATTTAGACAGTACAAACGGTGCGTTTTTCTTCTTTACGTAGCTCTCAAGAAATGTATTCTACCGTAAACACGCCATTTCACTTCCACAAGAATGCGTCATGGCAATATTTAATAAAGGTTTATTGAACCAAAAGGCATAAACTAAAGGAAAATGATTGTTTTTAAAATTTTACACAATTTTTCAGCCGGAAAAATAAGCAATGCTTTGCTTTAGTCACCCATAAAACTACACTATACGAGTCGCCATGATACTCGAAAGGCAGATTACGGAGTAGGCTTGAGGAGCGCCCCGGTCGCTACACAGCGAAAGCAAATGCCGTCGCGGTCCAATGGAGGCCCTTGAGGAATCACAGTGACTCGATTCGGATTTAGACAGTACAAACGGTGCGTTTTTCTTCTTTACGTAGCTCTCAAGAAATGTATTCTACCGTAAACACGCCATTTCACTTCCACAAGAATGCGTCATGGCAATATTTAATAAAGGTTTATTGAACCAAAAGGCATAAACTAAAGGAAAATGATTGTTTTAAAATTTTACACAATTTTTCAGCCGGAAAAATAAGCAATGCTTTGCTTTAGTCACCCATAAAACTACACTATACGAGTCGCCATGATACTCGAAAGGCAGATTACGGAGTAGGCTTGAGGAGCGCCCCGGTCGCTACACAGCGAAAGCAAATGCCGTCGCGGTCCAATGGAAGGCCCTTGAGGAATCACAGTGACTCGATTCGGATTTAGACAGTACAAACGGTGCGTTTTTCTTCTTTACGTAGCTCTCAAGAAATGTATTCTACCGTAAACACGCCATTTCACTTCCACAAGAATGCGTCATGGCAATATTTAATAAAGGTTTATTGAACCAAAAGGCATAAACTAAAGGAAAATGATTGTTTTAAAATTTTACACAATTTTTCAGCCGGAAAAATAAGCAATGCTTTGCTTTAGTCACCCATAAAACTACACTATACGAGTCGCCATGATACTCGAAAGGCAGATTACGGAGTAGGCTTGAGGAGCGCCCCGGTCGCTACACAGCGAAAGCAAATGCCGTCGCGGTCCAATGGAGGCCCTTGAGGAATCACAGTGACTCGATTCGGATTTAGACAGTACAAACGGTGCGTTTTTCTTCTTTACGTAGCTCTCAAGAAATGTATTCTACCGTAAACACGCCATTTCACTTCCACAAGAATGCGTCATGGCAATATTTAATAAAGGTTTATTGAACCAAAAGGCATAAACTAAAGGAAAATGATTGTTTTAAAATTTTACACAATTTTTCAGCCGGAAAAATAAGCAATGCTTTGCTTTAGTCACCCATAAAACTACACTATACGAGTCGCCATGATACTCGAAAGGCAGATTACGGAGTAGGCTTGAGGAGCGCCCCGGTCGCTACACAGCGAAAGCAAATGCCGTCGCGGTCCAATGGAAGGCCCTTGAGGAATCACAGTGACTCGATTCGGATTTAGACAGTACAAACGGTGCGTTTTTCTTCTTTACGTAGCTCTCAAGAAATGTATTCTACCGTAAACACGCCATTTCACTTCCACAAGAATGCGTCATGGCAATATTTAATAAAGGTTTATTGAACCAAAAGGCATAAACTAAAGGAAAATGATTGTTTTAAAATTTTACACAATTTTTCAGCCGGAAAAATAAGCAATGCTTTGCTTTAGTCACCCATAAAACTACACTATACGAGTCGCCATGATACTCGAAAGGCAGATTACGGAGTAGGCTTGAGGAGCGCCCCGGTCGCTACACAGCGAAAGCAAATGCCGTCGCGGTCCAATGGGAGGCCCTTGAGGAATCACAGTGACTCGATTCGGATTTAGACAGTACAAACGGTGCGTTTTTCTTCTTTACGTAGCTCTCAAGAAATGTATTCTACCGTAAACACGCCATTTCACTTCCACAAGAATGCGTCATGGCAATATTAATAAAGGTTTATTGAACCAAAAGGCATAAACTAAAGGAAAATGATTGTTTTAAAATTTTACACAATTTTTCAGCCGGAAAAATAAGCAATGCTTTGCTTTAGTCACCCATAAAACTACACTATACGAGTCGCCATGATACTCGAAAGGCAGATTACGGAGTAGGCTTGAGGAGCGCCCCGGTCGCTACACAGCGAAAGCAAATGCCGTCGCGGTCCAATGGGAGGCCCTTGAGGAATCACAGTGACTCGATTCGGATTTAGACAGTACAAACGGTGCGTTTTTCTTCTTTACGTAGCTCTCAAGAAATGTATTCTACCGTAAACACGCCATTTCACTTCCACAAGAATGCGTCATGGCAATATTTAATAAAGGTTTATTGAACCAAAAGGCATAAACTAAAGGAAAATGATTGTTTTAAAATTTTACACAATTTTTCAGCCGGAAAAATAAGCAATGCTTTGCTTTAGTCACCCATAAAACTACACTATACGAGTCGCCATGATACTCGAAAGGCAGATTACGGAGTAGGCTTGAGGAGCGCCCCGGTCGCTACACAGCGAAAGCAAATGCCGTCGCGGTCCAATGGAAGGCCCTTGAGGAATCACAGTGACTCGATTCGGATTTAGACAGTACAAACGGTGCGTTTTTCTTCTTTACGTAGCTCTCAAGAAATGTATTCTACCGTAAACACGCCATTTCACTTCCACAAGAATGCGTCATGGCAATATTTAATAAAGGTTTATTGAACCAAAAGGCATAAACTAAAGGAAAATGATTGTTTTAAAATTTTACACAATTTTTCAGCCGGAAAAATAAGCAATGCTTTGCTTTAGTCACCCATAAAACTACACTATACGAGTCGCCATGATACTCGAAAGGCAGATTACGGAGTAGGCTTGAGGAGCGCCCCGGTCGCTACACAGCGAAAGCAAATGCCGTCGCGGTCCAATGGGAGGCCCTTGAGGAATCACAGTGACTCGATTCGGATTTAGACAGTACAAACGGTGCGTTTTTCTTCTTTACGTAGCTCTCAAGAAATGTATTCTACCGTAAACACGCCATTTCACTTCCACAAGAATGCGTCATGGCAATATTTAATAAAGGTTTATTGAACCAAAAGGCATAAACTAAAGGAAAATGATTGTTTTAAAATTTTACACAATTTTTCAGCCGGAAAAATAAGCAATGCTTTGCTTTAGTCACCCATAAAACTACACTATACGAGTCGCCATGATACTCGAAAGGCAGATTACGGAGTAGGCTTGAGGAGCGCCCCGGTCGCTACACAGCGAAAGCAAATGCCGTCGCGGTCCAATGGAGGCCCTTGAGGAATCACAGTGACTCGATTCGGATTTAGACAGTACAAACGGTGCGTTTTTCTTCTTTACGTAGCTCTCAAGAAATGTATTCTACCGTAAACACGCCATTTCACTTCCACAAGAATGCGTCATGGCAATATTTAATAAAGGTTTATTGAACCAAAAGGCATAAACTAAAGGAAAATGATTGTTTTAAAATTTTACACAATTTTTCAGCCGGAAAAATAAGCAATGCTTTGCTTTAGTCACCCATAAAACTACACTATACGAGTCGCCATGATACTCGAAAGGCAGATTACGGAGTAGGCTTGAGGAGCGCCCCGGTCGCTACACAGCGAAAGCAAATGCCGTCGCGGTCCAATGGGAGGCCCTTGAGGAATCACAGTGACTCGATTCGGATTTAGACAGTACAAACGGTGCGTTTTTCTTCTTTACGTAGCTCTCAAGAAATGTATTCTACCGTAAACACGCCATTTCACTTCCACAAGAATGCGTCATGGCAATATTTAATAAAGGTTTATTGAACCAAAAGGCATAAACTAAAGGAAAATGATTGTTTTAAAATTTTACACAATTTTTCAGCCGGAAAAATAAGCAATGCTTTGCTTTAGTCACCCATAAAACTACACTATACGAGTCGCCATGATACTCGAAAGGCAGATTACGGAGTAGGCTTGAGGAGCGCCCCGGTCGCTACACAGCGAAAGCAAATGCCGTCGCGGTCCAATGGGAGGCCCTTGAGGAATCACAGTGACTCGATTCGGATTTAGACAGTACAAACGGTGCGTTTTTCTTCTTTACGTAGCTCTCAAGAAATGTATTCTACCGTAAACACGCCATTTCACTTCCACAAGAATGCGTCATGGCAATATTTAATAAAGGTTTATTGAACCAAAAGGCATAAACTAAAGGAAAATGATTGTTTTAAAATTTACACAATTTTTCAGCCGGAAAAATAAGCAATGCTTTGCTTTAGTCACCCATAAAACTACACTATACGAGTCGCCATGATACTCGAAAGGCAGATTACGGAGTAGGCTTGAGGAGCGCCCCGGTCGCTACACAGCGAAAGCAAATGCCGTCGCGGTCCAATGGGAGGCCCTTGAGGAATCACAGTGACTCGATTCGGATTTAGACAGTACAAACGGTGCGTTTTTCTTCTTTACGTAGCTCTCAAGAAATGTATTCTACCGTAAACACGCCATTTCACTTCCACAAGAATGCGTCATGGCAATATTTAATAAAGGTTTATTGAACCAAAAGGCATAAACTAAAGGAAAATGATTGTTTTAAAATTTTACACAATTTTTCAGCCGGAAAAATAAGCAATGCTTTGCTTTAGTCACCCATAAAACTACACTATACGAGTCGCCATGATACTCGAAAGGCAGATTACGGAGTAGGCTTGAGGAGCGCCCCGGTCGCTACACAGCGAAAGCAAATGCCGTCGCGGTCCAATGGGAGGCCCTTGAGGAATCACAGTGACTCGATTCGGATTTAGACAGTACAAACGGTGCGTTTTTCTTCTTTACGTAGCTCTCAAGAAATGTATTCTACCGTAAACACGCCATTTCACTTCCACAAGAATGCGTCATGGCAATATTTAATAAAGGTTTATTGAACCAAAAGGCATAAACTAAAGGAAAATGATTGTTTTAAAATTTTACACAATTTTTCAGCCGGAAAAATAAGCAATGCTTTGCTTTAGTCACCCATAAAACTACACTATACGAGTCGCCATGATACTCGAAAGGCAGATTACGGAGTAGGCTTGAGGAGCGCCCCGGTCGCTACACAGCGAAAGCAAATGCCGTCGCGGTCCAATGGGAGGCCCTTGAGGAATCACAGTGACTCGATTCGGATTTAGACAGTACAAACGGTGCGTTTTTCTTCTTTACGTAGCTCTCAAGAAATGTATTCTACCGTAAACACGCCATTTCACTTCCACAAGAATGCGTCATGGCAATATTTAATAAAGGTTTATTGAACCAAAAGGCATAAACTAAAGGAAAATGATTGTTTTAAAATTTTACACAATTTTTCAGCCGGAAAAATAAGCAATGCTTTGCTTTAGTCACCCATAAAACTACACTATACGAGTCGCCATGATACTCGAAAGGCAGATTACGGAGTAGGCTTGAGGAGCGCCCGGTCGCTACACAGCGAAAGCAAATGCCGTCGCGGTCCAATGGAAGGCCCTTGAGGAATCACAGTGACTCGATTCGGATTTAGACAGTACAAACGGTGCGTTTTTCTTCTTTACGTAGCTCTCAAGAAATGTATTCTACCGTAAACACGCCATTTCACTTCCACAAGAATGCGTCATGGCAATATTTAATAAAGGTTTATTGAACCAAAAGGCATAAACTAAAGGAAAATGATTGTTTTAAAATTTTACACAATTTTTCAGCCGGAAAAATAAGCAATGCTTTGCTTTAGTCACCCATAAAACTACACTATACGAGTCGCCATGATACTCGAAAGGCAGATTACGGAGTAGGCTTGAGGAGCGCCCCGGTCGCTACACAGCGAAAGCAAATGCCGTCGCGGTCCAATGGAAGGCCCTTGAGGAATCACAGTGACTCGATTCGGATTTAGACAGTACAAACGGTGCGTTTTTCTTCTTTACGTAGCTCTCAAGAAATGTATTCTACCGTAAACACGCCATTTCACTTCCACAAGAATGCGTCATGGCAATATTTAATAAAGGTTTATTGAACCAAAAGGCATAAACTAAAGGAAAATGATTGTTTTAAAATTTTACACAATTTTTCAGCCGGAAAAATAAGCAATGCTTTGCTTTAGTCACCCATAAAACTACACTATACGAGTCGCCATGATACTCGAAAGGCAGATTACGGAGTATGCTTGAGGAGCAGCCCGTTCGCTACACAGCGAAAGCAAGCGCGCGTCGCGTTCCAATGGAAGGCCCTTGAGGAATCGCAGTGACTCGATTCGGATTTAGACAGTACAAACGGTGCGTATTTTTTCTTTACGTAGCTCTCAAGAAATGTATTCTACCGTAAACACGCCATTTTACATTCACAAGAGTGCGTCATGGCAATATTTAATAAAGGATTAATGAATCAAAAGGCATAAACTAAAGAAAAATGTTTTTTTCAAAATTTTACACAGTTTTTCAGACGGAATAATAAGCAATACAATGTTTTAGTCACTTATAAAACTACACTATACGAGTCGCCATGATACTCGAACGGCAGATTACGGAGTTAGGCTTGTGGAGTGCCCTAGTCGCAACACAGCGAAAGCAAATGACCGTCGCGGTCAAATGGAAGGCCCTTGAGGAATCACAGTGACTTGCGTCAGATTTAGACAGTAACAACAGTGTTTTTTATAGCTCTCAAGAAATGTATTCTACCGTAAACACACTATTTTACTTCCACAAGAGTGCGTCATGGCAATATTTAATAAAGGATTAATGAACCAAAAGGCATAAACTAAAGGAAAATGTTTTTTTCAAATTTTTACGCAATTTTTCAGACGTAAAAATAAGCAATACTTTGCTTTAGTCACCTATAAAACTACACTATACGAGCCGCCATGATACTCGAAAGGCAGATTACGGAGTTAGGCTTGAGGAGTGCCCCAGTCGCTTCACAGCGAAATCAAATGACCGTCGCGGCCCTTGACTCGATTCGGATTTAGACAGTACCAACGGTGCGGTTTTTTAAAACCGTATTTTTTTTTCGATACCGCTGCCAGGTATCGTATTCTACCATACCAATCCTCATTAACCTCCATATGCGTGCGTCATGGCAGTTTTATATAGTGCGCTAAGATAGTCTCTCCTCACACCAGGGCCTCTTACTAATAATTGCATTTATGTTGGTAGAAAACAGATCATTGGGAAACAAGTTAAGGGGACAACACTTATAGCATCTGTTATGATTTAGATTAGCACGAAATTTACGTTTTCATTTGTTACAAGCCGCAGCTCGGGCTACCAACATAATTTCTGTTGGTAACACTGTCAGCAGCAAGATGCCATTGCAAAGGACATTTTTTTACAATATTTTACTCGACTTTAAACCATGGAAATAAGCAATATTTTGCTTTAATCACTCACCAACTACACTTAATTTATCCGACATTCGTTTCTTCCAAGAGTGTGCGCGGTATGGTGTAAGAGTTTTTCTGTCGATAAATTGCGTTTTTGTGGCGCATCATTACAACACTTTCTCTTTGAAGTATGGCGAGAAAGTAAAATTCTACATAAGCATAGTGCAAATTGCATAAGTTCACCTTGTTTGTGTACGTATGTATAGATGATCCTTAACTCTTAATTGATTTTTTTGCTTCGTTATTCATATTTTTCAAAAACTTCAATAATGAATGCTTTGCTTTGGATATATCTGTTTAAATTGCGTAATATTGTTTCAACATGTGACTTTTCTAATAAAAATACCCAAACGTACGAGAAATCTCCATCAAGAAACTCAGAAAAGGCTAGATCGGTTCACGTTCGGTACGATTACCACGCAAGTGAGATGAAAATTATCTACCTAATAAAGATTGCTAGTTAGTGGAATACACGTTGTCCATAAAACGCTACTCTGTTTCCTACTTCCTAGAATGGTTGGCTACGGTCCGCAAACAGCAGCCACTAGTCGGATTGGCGTGTTGCCCTTGGCTACGTTAACACTCAATGCGTGACAACTAACAAGCAAGTAAAGCGGCAAATATTTGCGGAATAACACTAGAAGCCGAAGTTAGTCGCGCGAAAAACCGGGTGGCTTTGTTACTAATCATGTTGTCAACCTGTTTAACAAAGAGTAAAACGTTTGCGGGAGTTTGTTTAAGCGATTAATAAGCGCGCAAAACCTCTATGTTGAAGCACAAAAATGGCTTCAAGTGAAATTAAAAAAGTTGCACATATTTAGATTTTTTATTTTACAGTGAATATGATAATTTGTGACGCCACCAGATGATACATTTGGAAAACTGTGGCACAATATTCACAGACATTTGCCGATGAAGTGCGCTTATATTATTACAAAACTTTGTGAGGGAGCTGATGTTTTTAAAGTAATTGTACGAAGAGAAAAACAATAATGTCATTTCGTTGGCTCTTTGAAGTTGGATCGGCCTTCAAACAGAATTTAATCTTCCTCATAATTAAAGAATTCTGTTTTTTGTTAAAAGGGAGCTCTCAGGTCGGCTACAGAATCCGTGATCGACGAATATTGGGTTTGTGGAATTAGACAAGTAAAAACAGTCTCTTACTGTATTCATCTCATACCCATAACAACATCTAAACATGCATTTAAATATAAACATGATAAAGAACAAGGATGGGAGGTGATAGTACATTTACAGGGATTTTGATAATTCGTCACAGACGTTCTCCAAATTATTAATCTCATGAAACACGCTTCGTTCTTGAAAGTACATCTGCACGAAATAAAGAACCATATACTTCGTTTCTTGCTTTACAATTGCAAATTGCTTCTTTTTTGTTTGTTGATTGTCATCAGTCATGAAACTTGTTTACATGATTGATGTTTGTGATAGTTTTGGCAACCGAATCCAAGTCTCTACCAGAAAAGGTGTTTCGAATAGGTAATAATGAGGCTGATAAGAAAATGATGAACCAAATGTTTAATGAAAAGTGGAAAATAACAGTTTGAACTAGCTACCGCAAAGAGAAGAAGGGGGAATGGAACTGTTTTTTTATTGGTGGGTACCATATTAGCATCGCGGCTAGTTCTTGGGCAGCGTGTCACTACGCAGCCATGGGTTCGATTCCCGGTCGAGGCAAGACTGTAGAGTGCGTTTTCCTTGCAATGTCCCAATATATGTTGCGGTGTGACGATGAGAAAATTCACTTCTCAGGTTGAGAAGACCAGAATACGGCATGGGGATGTCTTCGTGCTAACACAGGTAGCCCCTTAACCAATGGCCGCGAAGTAGGAACGTCACCGGCAGATCTGAGCCCGTTCACGGTCTGTCACACCAAGTACATTCATATTACATTATATTAAAATTTTACGAGACGTTTCTCAAAACACCAGTAAACGTAAGTGAAATATTAAGATCCCTCCTTTTCTGAGCGATTACCAGATATTCGGTTCCTTCCCCGCCTGGCGTCTCGCATCTGCGTCCTGAACGCGTCGCACGTACACACGTGTGTACAAAATTCATTACGGCATCCTTGTCTGCGTTACCGCCGCCGCGAACAAAGACCGAGATGCTTCGTTCTCTCGCTGCTAGCCCACCTGCGCATCTGCAACACTCCCCCGCCACTCCTTTCTTCCTTCCCTGCCTCCCCATTGCTCCCTCCGCTCCCACATAATGCCGCAAATTACTCCGCAATGTGTACGTAAGCCGCTTCTCCAAAATCGAATCATTAAGTGGAAACTTCTAAGACAACGTTCGCTCACCAAGATACTGCACGATACACCCCACATCGCTTCAAGGCACCTCAGGCCACAAGAGCCCCACACATAAACTCCCTAGCCCTCCTAACACACAAGCCCTCCAAGCCCGATCACCGCATACACACTCCACCCGCAAATGCACACTCATACAAGTCATAAGAATTTTCCACCTCGATCTGGGAATGAAGCCGTACCATATTCAAATGAAACAGGCCCTTTCTGACGCTGATCAAATTGCTTGTGTACGAGCTGCAGAAGTGTTATTAGACAAGACGCACGTAGACCCTTACGTTGTGTTTCTAATGTCAGACAAAGCTACATTTAGTGTCAAAGACAACGTAAATAAGCACAATGTGTGTTGAAAACCAAAACCAATGTATTAAATTAAATTATTTTTAATAAGGTGCTGTTGCCATCGAATTACTCTGTTAAAATTTGTGTCGCTTCATAGCATGGCAACTAAAAAGTGACTATCGTAGTCATAACTTTAAAACGTTATTGATTGGTATTATTAATTATTTTTGCCACGTAAGAGTGCAAACTTAATTTGTCAATATAAAAAGGCACACTAATGCTTTGTAATGTGTTTTAATCAGTCACAATAAATTATATTTTGAAAAGAATAGTCATAATATACAAATGAGCTAACAGAAGAGAGGCGAACTCCAGCTGGTCGATTAGTCCACTACGAATTGAAAACCAATAAGTATTTTGATTTAAGAAGATTGGCTGGGTTTTCTTCAATATGTATCTCGAACTCATAAAACAGGGTTTAATGTGAGTAGGCATATTAACGTTAAAATTCTCTAATATACAATTTATTTATAGACTGTTAATATAGAATTTATTTACAGAATATTTATAGAATAGCTTCAGTGAGTTCCAAGTAACATCACTGTCCCTGAAGCAGTCTTGTCTCTGCTACGCTAGTCTTCCTTTATCACATTTATATTACATTTATTATTAATTCTGCAATTAAAAATCATAACTTGGTGGCAGTATATCTTGCTCAATAAAATTTAGAGTGTTTGAAGCTTTTTACGTGAGCAAAATAGTGAGTTTCAAAAAAGTATGTACACATCTCTGTCTAGTTAACACGCATGAAAGTAACTTCTCGAGGATGATTAATGCCAGTAAATGCATAAAACAGGAGAATAATTTAACCTAATATAGTGAGAATCCGACAATAAGACATCAATTAATAGTGTCTGGTGAGATATTTTATTAATTTTATATTTTGAAAATAACAATAATTAAATATGCACATAAATTTTAATACTAATAACATGTACATTTCTCAATTAGCATATTAAATAAACTATCGATTTAAGTTAATTTAAATGTCCTCATAGTATTTTTTTGTTAAATAACGGAAGCGTTGTCTAATACAATATTTAAAATTTTCTAACTTCACTTTGTTAAATAGAGGACATTCTGAATTCACAGTTCAAAGAAAAGTATTACATTTTTTACAAAATCTTTCAAGTCGGTTATCGCTGTCTCAGCAAAACATTCTTACCCGTATCCCCACTTAACTCCAGACGAATGCCTTGTTCATCTAATGCCGTGTGCAACCTCTCCAATCATTCCAGTCCTCCTCCTTACTCACTTTGTGGCGACCCGGGAGCGAATTCACTCCCCTAGCTATTCACATCGCTAGCTAGGGAACATTGCTGATCTTGAGAGTGGTTAAGAACAACCCAAATGCAACCGCCAACGCGTCAGGGAGCTTACGTCTGGGACCAAACAATCTCCATCTCTTTCTCTCTGTTTTTTCTCCAGCCCTCTTTAGACGATTACTCTCTTCGTTTTTCACTCTCTCATTCAAGTATCTCTCTCTTTCTCTCTATTCCGTACGTGTTCCACTTCACTGGATTACCTGTTCGAGAAGGAACAAAAGAACAAACGGATGAAAAGAGGTTATCTTTGATGTAGGAAGATGGATCTTGTTTTCTGACATATCGTTATTTATAGGGACATAGCGAATTGTGTCGAGAATGCATTGGTACTCACAGAGATTAAGTTACAACTTGCATTCACTAATTTTCACGCCATTATTATGTAAAGAAATGTGCCTAAATGAAAGCTACTATCTCAATAATTACACATTTTTTCTGTTTTGATTTATCATTTTTCTGCAGAAAAGGCAACTCATCCACAAAAATCTTTTTTCTGATATGAAAAAATAAGTAAATATTGAAATTGATTGATTAAAAAAATTAAATATACTAATGTGCACGCATGATACTGTCGTGACAAAATGAATTTTTTACTTCCCTACTGCACTGAACGACGTCTATCAAAATGAATCATAATAAAAAGTTCTTAAAAGTGTACTTTAAAGAAAATAAATGGGCTTAAATGTGCATTATAGCACGAATGCTTTACAAAATGAACCCATAAGACAGTACAGAAGAGCGTTTATGACACCGAATTGTTACAACAAGAACCGCATTCCCAATAGCGTGCCATTCTATTTATTTCGTCACTGTTCAATCACTATTTACATTAGTCACTGTTCATTTATTCACTGTTCGTTCTATTCTATAAATACTAATAAAATATATAATTTGTTGACTAGCCTGCTAGATACTGCTCTCCATTTCCCCCCTCTTGATCTTAATACATAAATTACCGGTATCTTAAACCTGTAACACAAGTGTTTTGGCAATACTTCTTTTTCCGACCGTAATTGATTGAGTGGTGATTCTGGGCGCGTCAACTGCCGGTAAGTGTCATGCATAGTTTATCGTGGGAGATGGCGGTGATCCTCCCTTGCTGGATTGCGAGATCCGGTGCCGATCTACGTCGTCTTGCGGGGAATTTCCCCAACCAGGTATTCCCACCGGCGTGGCACCGCCCCAGCAAGGACAAGCTCTAGTCTCCCGGCAAGTGTGGTAGTGGATGTGAGTGTAAGTAAGGGGTAGGGATAGAACAAGAATGGGGAAGGAAATATCGCACGCGATCCGTGGCCCGTTTGTTAGATTACTGCTCTGGCATTCGCCTGGTTCTGATCGGAGAAACTACAGGAAACTACTGATCAGAGCAGCCGACGATGCTGAATTCTTCTCCAGACACCAGTATTGGACCTATCTATGTAGCTAGTGTCAAAAAGCTTGCCTCCGTCGTGACTTGAACCCTAGGACCTCCCGACCATAGGCACCGGAGGTTCTGTCAGTTCATGCCCTGCTCTTATCAGTTCAGTTTCTATTCAGTTCATGCCCTGGGTCACCTTCTTCCGACACTAAGATGTCATGGTGATTACCTGTGTGGGTCCGTGTCATCCCCATCCAATGACTGTTCGGACCGCAAATAATCATTACCCGTATCTTTTGCATAAGCATACTTGCGTGCGCCCATTGGCTGATCAGCGGGCGAGGTGAGCGGAACGGAAAACGCGGCACGTTGGCGCTCAAGGGAAAGCCGATCAAATTTTTCCGACTTCCTTCTCCCTTCGCTGATTTTATGCGAGTTCTCCCAACTTCCCGCCAGCCAACTTTCTTGTTAGTGTTACTGCCGAAGTGATTAAAGTACTTAGACTCAACTTTGAATCTAATAAAATATGATGAGCCCCGCCTCGCGGACCTGCGTCTTCACTTGGCAAACACAGCCAGCGTCAAGATTTGAGTTAAAAAGTCGCCCGGATTTCTGGCGAAGTAGCGTCGCGCTACAGGGAGGCGAACGCCCGCCAACAAGAAATCCGTGGGGGACGTTCGCGAACCTGTGGAATTTCGTCTCTGTGGAAAAATTCGGCACACGAAATTTCTGACCGTGGTTTCACGTTGCCGAACATTTTGAGAAATACACCACGAGGCGTTTGTGTGTTTGTATGTTTCGAGTTAAAATGGAGTTTTATTTCAAGGCTTTCACGAAATGAAGTGATTATGCCATAACGTACGAAAGAATTAAGCATCATTTCTATTACATTTTTTTTAATTCTCTTCGAAAACAGAGAGAGAAAGCAACTTCTTTACCTCCTCCTCCTTCACGACCACCATTTTGTCTAAAATGCACGATCCCAGTATTTACCCCTAAACGTCACACATCTCGACTTCACCTCAGAGCTTTGGAAGACGTATAACAAACCAAAACAACCATGACTTCTGAGCAAAAATGTACGTTTTGTTATCACCAATCTTCACATATTTCATGTACAACGTGACTCATGGTTCCAACAACTTAAGAACTTGATATCACACCAAAGTAATGTTAACATCATAAAATCGTATGAATTCTGAAGATTACTAGTATGAATGGTAATTCAAATATCACACAAAGATACAGAAGCAGGATTTAATATGGCATTTATTTCTCACTGTACTCGAATTGCAGAGTAAGATTCCAACAAAAATTCATCTTATAAATTATGATTTTGCCACTCAAAGCTGATAACACGGCTTTCACATAACAACATTTTAATTTCTTACGATTTGTGAAGATTTTAGCAAAATAACGAATTTCGCCTAGCCAACGAGTCAAAAGAACTAAAGCTCGGAACCAAAAATTCGTGGTGGATGTTTGTAAGCAAGTGGGATATTTGTAAACGAAAATAAAGAGACAAGTGAAGTTGATGTCAGATATTCCCCATCATACACATTTGAACACCAAAAATAATAGAAGAAAATTGAGAATATTCAATCATTAAATTCAAGTAAGTTTTACAAAACGTGGATAAAATTCTAGTGTTTACAAAATAATTTACAGTGAATCAAATTGTTCAACTTTTTATATTTATTATAATTTTTGACTTTTGACCTCCTTATTTAGATACCAAAATCTTTTACCGGCATTTTTGCTCACAAAATATCGCTGTTTCTTTGTCAGATAGAATTAAGACATGCGCGGAAATGGTACCTCTGAAAATTACTTTCTGTACAACATTGAAATACGCGAGTTACTGAATGTTCTTTTACATTTCGTACGCTTTCAATAGGTGATATGATGGCTGTGGTTTCATTCATATGGATTGTTTCTCGTAATGAGAAAGTAAGCTTTCCTAAGATGAACAATGTGTCATATTATCGCATTAGCATAATTAATTGTTTTACACTATCCTGGAAAACTACGCATTAATTATAGCGGTTGCTTGACACGCTGACGGTGGGAAAATGACAATAGGAGAAGAAAATGCAAATAAGAAAATCAAGAATAAGGAGACATCGAAAGTAAAATCATTGTCGTCACTACCGCTATCGTCTCTCATGGACTTTCAGCTTGTTCTGAGGAAGTATATGAGCTCCAGTATACGATGTGCTACTAGCCAAATCACTCCTTCATTTTTCCTCCTGTAACGTTTCGTACAGTTCTCGTATGTTTATTTACATTTTCGTAAACAAGCAACGGATGATGTGGTTCACTTGTTTAAAAATTAGGCTAGCTACGGATATATTGAGTTTGAATTAAAAGAGATAATTGAACGTGCGGATGTTCCTCTAAAAATTGTGATACGAGGTACGAATATTATAATATATTAAAATACTCAAATACATTGTAATAAAGATTTGGGAAAAATAATTTACAGGAGAAATAAGATATGATAAAAATATGAATTGAAGAGTTTCTACAATAGAAAATAAGTAGTAGCAGCAGATGCAACAAAAGAAAATTGGAGGCAGAAGCGGAACGTTACACTCCCCCATTACCTCACATTCTCCAGCAATTCGTCAACGCCAGCCCAAATCGCTCGCCCCCTCAGACCTTTCCTGCGTTTTTCGGGTCCACGGGCGGCGCCGACGTGCGCCCCGCGCAGCCTCCACGTGCGGGAGCGAAGGGGAACCCCCGAGCGCACCGGGGAGGGCGAGGGGAATCCCCGTGGGAGCGCCACGTGTCGCCGCGTCGCGGGCGGAGGGGAACCCCCGGCGGCGGCGGCGAGGGATAGAGCGCCACATGCCAAGCGGCGCTGCGCGGAGCACGGAAGAGCTATGGGCCTCCAGGAGCCCCGGCCTCGGCCCGTGAGGGAGGCCGCGAGCAAGGAGTAGAAGTAAGTGCGAGCAAAGGGGAGGAGGAGACAGCGGCGAGAGGAGTGTAGTGGAAACAGGACAGGGGCGGATCCTGAGGATCATTTTGGAGGGGGGGGGCATCATGGATTTTTGTTAAACTAGGAAAACCCGGCAGACGTTGTTCTGTCCTTCTTCTCACATCTCCCTTGCTCACTGTCTCTCCCTCCCTCCCTCCCTCACCCTGGCCCTCATTCTGTCTGTCTCAGTGTGTCTCTGACTCTGCCTCTCCCTGTCCCTCCCATTCAAATTTACTTGCAGATTATGCACGTCTCTGAGCAGGTGAGGTAATAACAGGAAGCGCCGGACCAACAAAAATGTAAGGAATGTGAAAATAAAATACGGTACCACGCATTATATCTGAGACAGTGTAGCCTCCACTTTCTTCATACCCTCTCTCAGATGGTGGATAAATGGTAAGATGTAATGGTATAGTAAGAGAAATCATGTACATCTACAAGGTTTTTCTGGTTTATCATACGTCGTTTCACGAAACATGACGGGTTTTCCATGTGTCAACAGACTTCTGTCTCAAGTTGGTTTTCATTTATCAAGTTATATTCCGATTACAAGGTTACCACCTTGAGCTGGAAGATCGTGAATTACCAATATCGAAATAAATTGTTTAAACGATTAAAAAGTTCTTCAAAACGAGTAGTTAATATAAAAATTGTAGTGAATCTCTTGGTCGCATCTTAAACGACCAGTCAAATTTATGAAGTACAAAACGTGAACACCCATATTTCACTCTGGCGGCTAAAGACTGCCTTCTCATGGCTCAGACCAAAGACCTCAAAGCGAAGTCGCCTACCACCAAGGAGGTCCGGTTTCGATTCCCGTCAATCTCATGTGAAATTTGTTGCAACAAAACGAGTTAGGCTGCTTTACAAGGGCTATTCCAACCGCTATGAAGTGTCCTAAACCCTAACTAAATCCTTATTCCTTCCCAATTCTGGCCCCACGGTAGTGACGCAGGGGCGCCTACGCGGAGATGCTACCCGGTGGTCCTCTTGACAACTGAGACGGGAGGTGACATGACAATATTAATGGAGAATTATTCCCCAGCGCGATTAATAGAGGATTACTCCATTGCGCAAAAAGCGCTTAACGCCCCTCAAGGGGCTTGGGAACGCCTTTCGTCAATTAAGATGTTATTTAACAAATTATGTTATTTTATTACGCAATTTTACGTACGTTATTACGTAATTTTACGTACGTTATTACATAATTAAGACGTTATTACGTATAAAGACGTAATAAAAAAGGACACGAATGTTCGAAGCCGAGTACGTGGCCGCCGGGGCGAGCGGCACGCACCACTGCTAGCCCTCACAACTCACCACTCACCGCGTCGGCCACGCGCGGGTGAGCAGAACCGACAGCAAAGGCGCGGCGCCGAACGCAGTGCAACCAACCTGCGGGCGCCGCATTGTGAAGCGACGGCGACGACGGCGGCGGCGCAACACATAAATCACCGGCATCCGCCTCCCGCCGCCCTCACCCGCGTCCCCTGTCCTCACCCCGCCTCTCGCACGGTCTCGTCATCCTCGCCGTGCTCTTGTTGACGTCGCCAACGCAAGCACCCCGCCAGGAGCCCTGCGCTAACAGGCAGAGGTTCCTCCCGTCTGATAAAATGCGCTCCGGCTCGCGCGGGTTATACAGTGCGACACATTTGGGTAATTGTTATCGTTCGATTAAAGTAAACTGGTGATTGACAGTTGTGTTTCTGAAGCTGTAGCCTCCTACAATATGAGGGGATGATTTGGTTACTTTAAGTAGTACATATTTCAAGTGTTTCTTTTCGTGTCCCGGGAACACGTGGTACACAACCTGACAACGTCGCTCCCTTCCATTTGCATCTATGAATCAGCAACTTATTTTAAACGGACCGTAGTGGTGGTTTCTCAAAGGAGACATGAGTCGAATGTCAAAATATATTGTTTCTCTTGAATGTATTTACTAAATAAAATATTTATTTTTCAATTTGTGGAAAATTGTGTAATTGTCTCTTTTTAACTGCCATCTAGAGACGTTCTATTAAACTGGATGAACGTCTGATGCCTCTCTTCACCAACACGTGAATCATGACACACTCCGTTAATAGCCAAGGTGAGGGAAAGAGCTGGCACATGGTATATCGGCACCGTGACTAGTGGAAGCCGGGGGAAAGGGAGAAACTTGATTGGCCGTACATATCCCATCCCAAATCATCGAATGTCATCTATTTGCTGTGTTTCATTTAAATTTGTTTAAGCAATTGTGTTCTTTATTCCTCTTAACCCTTTCACTGCTAATGACGCACCGATGCGTCAAGAATTGCCGTGCCCGTAGTGCCGACGCACCGGTGCGTCAGACTTCGCCGTGCCACCACTGCTATCGACGCACCAGTGCGTCGCGCTGCTCTTTCGGGTTCTCGTGTTCGTTGTTCGGTGGCGCTCAAAATTAGGCGATTGCCACTACATGGGACCGGTTCTGGACACTTTGAATTTTATTTTGGTGCCCACTAAATAGCGTTTCAATGCTTCTGTTGCGAGATTTTTCTCGTGTTTTGGAATGCATGGGCTGCTTGCCGACGGCCGCTGCGTCCAGCGCGCGGAGGACAGGGAGAGGAGAGGCGAGCGCGGGCCGTCCTGGGGCCCGCGCGCGTTTCCGGCCAAGCAGGAACAGGTCAAAAGATTATTGCAGTACCAGAATAGAAAACCCTTTTGTCTATCCACCCTCCGTGTTTACTTCAACACATTTCCGGGGACTGCTTCTCACTTGTGACTTTGCTTTCCTGGTGTACGGTATGTGTCTTGATTTTCGATTTATAAATTAGACCTTTGGCATTGTTTTTTTGGTACGATCAGGTGCCGGTCCAAAGCCCGGATCTAAAAAGATGGAAAGTGTACGTTGTTTTGATAACTGAGAGCGCGCGCAAGAGAAGACCGCTCGAAAAAGTATTCAGCACAGGGCGTTGGATGGCTCAGCACAGCGCGGCGGCCGGCGCTCCTAACGCGTAGCAGTGAAAGGGTTAGGATACATGGATGAGCTGCCAATGATAATTACCCAAAACGTAGCTGGGAATACGGAGAATTGAGGTTAAGAAGATTACAACATAATATTTTATTTTATGTATCAATAACTAAAGTTGTAAGTTTTGAACTATAAGTGAACCGCTTAGGACAAAACATTTCGCTACGCGTGTATTAATATTTTTATTGACCACCATATCCATGGCCAACTTTACACGGAACATTCCCCATCTGACATTCAACGTTCTGCAGATATGGATTCTCATTAGCCACAGATGATGCTCAAGTGGCATCAGTATACCGTTGCATAGTCCCAAAGGAGTTACGCCCAGAAACCTTCCCACGCCTAAGGCAGGCCAGAAGAGTTGGACGATTTCCCTACGCAATGCTATGAAACAAAAACCTTGCCGTCAAAGACATTTCCTACAGAAAATCATCCCTTTATTGCACATGTTTACCAAAATATAATTTCCAACGAAAATAAATATATTTGTCCCTATGCGTCTGAGTGTTTGCGTTGGTGGTAGCGACATGTTAGCTCTGACAGGTGCGTGTACATTAATACAGGGTTCATTTGCGTTAACACTGTCAGTGGCGGCATGGTAATATCAAACTTAAAGATTGCGTTGATACAGAAGTGGTGATGGTAGGGGCAAAAGTGCATTCAAATTGTTAGCTATGGGGGTAAGTGACGACGGAAGCTGAGACAGGG
Organism: Acheta domesticus; assembly: GCA_031308135.1. Taxonomy (NCBI): domain Eukaryota; kingdom Metazoa; phylum Arthropoda; class Insecta; order Orthoptera; family Gryllidae; genus Acheta; species Acheta domesticus. The sequence continues at coordinate 117,667,512 of JAHLJT010009355.1, forward strand.
ATATATATGTATTCATTTGGGCTCGTATTCGTAGTTCTTGTTGAGGTGGCAGCAGTGTCTATAGTGGTGGTTTGGGTGGGACAGAGACGATAACTGAATCCGTGGTAAATGATGGAGTAATGGTGGTGAATGAGTCGGTTGCAGTATGCGTAATGGCTTCTAGAGTAGTGGCTACCAGCTGCAGGTTAACTCATGCGACGGCGGTGGCGGTGGTGATAACCGTGGCCATTGTAGCTTCACCGGGGAATCCTCAAAGGCCTGGAGCAGTTCACGCGCCTGTTTTGTCCCGACAGCCAGCAAGCGGAAGGTGGGAGGGGGTGTGGGTTGCTGGTTGTGTTGCGGCGTAGCTGAGAACTTCACTGTAAAACCAATCGCGCCTCCCGTTGATGAAATTGGTTCCATTTGTTGGGATTGCTCCGTTCCCGGCCTCGCCCACGTCTCGTCGCAAGCGAACCGCCATGACGTCCCCCACGCAAGTGAACCGCCATTACGTCCCCCCGCAAGTGAACCGCCATTACGTCCCTGCCGCTGGAACGCACCGGCGCCACCGTTACGAGTCGGCCTTCGTCAAACCACGTACTTAGTTGGGACATGCCTCCCACGGCTTCACCTCAGAAAGGGCTTTCAACGGATTAAATGTCTGCCATTAGTTGAGAAGCATAAATGAATAGTTTATTGCAGAAACCCGTCGAATGCCAAGATTTTTAAAAACAAATTAGCGGCGGAATATTGTTTCGTGAGGATAGACATATCGTTTAGTGCAGAAATCAACTCTGTGCAACTCTCGCAATGTAGTCTGAAAGACTTTAAAAATCGTGTTTAGAACAGAAAGCCGCCAAGCGACGATAACTAGCGGGTTTCTGCATTATCTCAAAAGTAAATTTCTTGTTAACCCTGATGCGGTTGCATGCGGACTTTAGCATAAATAATTGATCAGTCTGAAAATTAAACTAATAATTAAAATGGTAATTATTTCTATTGTAATCCAAGTTACTTGATTAATTATCACAACCAATCCAGGGCCCGGTTAGATTACACGTTCGGGAGGAGAGATGAAAGGTACAAGAACTGTGGTTGTGAGTCTGTGATCCATATAAATTATGCATTTCTAAAAGGTTCACTTACAAATTCAAAACGCGTATGTAGTTGGAATTCGTCCACTATTAGAGAAAAATTCACTATTTTTTGTACCAGTTGAGAAAATCCTATTTCCCCATCCAAAAGGCTGTATGCATATTGATTATGATCAAACAGAAGGTACCTCAATAATCCGCCCCTAGTACTGAACTTTTCTACGTAAAAGTCCATTGAGGGTAATACTGACTGAAAAACACCATCAACAATTTAAAAAGAACACGTTTTGGGTTATATTACCAAAACATTTTAATAACCGGTTGTGTTATTTCTCTAAATTTCATTTGTATATACATTCTGACCAATCCAACCCATTCACAATCAATAAAAGAATTAAAACAGCAGCTCAATGTGCTCAAGAACTATTATGCCCTAATTGATTTTGGTTTTATCATCCAATCACTCTGCCATCCAATTAGTAAAAACCATGTCATGCCTTCTTCAAACAATTAAATAATTTCTTTGTTTCTATTAACGGAATGTATCTTCTTGGTTCGATATGTTCATAATATCTTTCTACACTCCATGCCATAATCAGGTTAAACTCACTGAGTTGTCAATATCACCAACACCTGCGGATATATTCACAAGTATTTAAAGGTTAACACGGCAAGCGCAAGAGATCAAGAGGTGAGATGCCACAAACAAGACCAGCCCCTTAAGGGTCTCTTTACGGTCTGTTGGGACAGGTCATTACCCGCGTCTCAACTTGCACTGCCCGCCGCCGCCGGGGGCTGCTTCGGGCGGGACGAGAGGACTCGACGCTCGCGACAAAGCCACCTCGGCTCGGACGGGGCTTCCCCGCGGGCGCCATTACACGCCGCGTGTGGACCCAAGGAGCAATTAGCGGCGGCGGCCGCCAGGGGCGCTCGCCGCGCCGCGCCCGCCGCCACCGCCCCGCCAGACAGGTGAGCGTCGCACCGCGCGCCCGCCTTGACGACGTCGGCGTCGCCGCACTTTGATCCCTTACACGCGCGATAAAAACGCCCCCCCCCCTCTTTCTCTTTGATCAAAAACAAGTAATTAAGCACAAAAACCGCTAATGCTCTTTAGCTAAGTAACGTCGTTGATGAAGCTTTGCAAAGCGGCTTACGCTGTATTTTTTTTCTTTCTTCACCATCCCCGTTCTCTTGGCCTACGACGCCGCAGGCACACTCTCTCTCTCTCTCTTGCTCCTTAAGTACACGCAAGCGAGAGTTAAGTGAAGTTACAAAATTATTAGCGTCGAGGCTGCGGCTTCTTTTTTATTATCCTCTTCTCCCAGCTCTTCTTCTACTTCATCCTCTTTTTCGGGTCGGGCGAGAGAGAAGCGGGCGGGAAACGGTGGGAACGGCGAACGCAGAGCTGGCGGTCGAGTTTCGGGGAAGCCCCGAGGGCGACCGCCATTACGCCAAGGGCTGCTGCGACGGCGGCGGCGGCGGCAGCGGTTTTTGGAAGAAATACACGAGAGAGGTGCGCGGGAGCGCGCGCGTCTTTCGTTCGCAGGCGCCTGTCATTTATCACTCTTATTACAAAGTTGCGGCGCTGGCGGCGGCGGCGGCGTTGAAGAGGAGGTGAAGGGGGGCGGCGGAGCGACGACGCGACGCTCGCTTGTTCGCGCTAGTTCCCGGCGCCGCCACGGGGCGCGCTCACAATGCGCTCTCGGCGGCCGCGATTGCAGCGCGGGCGGTTGCGCGGCCCGCCGTTGCTGCTGCGACGTGTAAGTGTAATTAATATAGCTCCGAGGAGCGAGCCCGCGCGGTGCCGTGGAGAAGCTGCTTGTGCAGTGCGGGGTTCCGCACCTCCCCTGTGCTGGCACTGCCGCGCCGGAGTTCTCCATTTACATTCACCGCCGCTCTCAATACCCCGTTGTCGCCACCGCTCTTCGTACCTTGCCGCCCTCATCGCCCTCGTTGCCCTTGCTGCCCTCGTCGCCCTCGTCGCCCTCGCCGTCCTCACCGCCCTCGTCCCCCTCGTCGCCGTCTTCGCCCTCGTCGCCCTCGTCACCCTCGTTGCCCTCGTCGCCCTCGCCGCCCTCGCCACCCTCGCCGCCCTCGTCGTCCCTGTCTCCCCCCCGTCGCCCTTGCCCCCCTCGTCACCCTCGTCGCACCCCCTTTGTTCTCGTCGCCACCTTTCGTGCCTTTTTCCACCTCTTACCACCATTATCGCCATTGGCGCCCCCACCGCAGAGGCAGTCACCATCTCCGTCATCGTCACTGACACGGCCACCGTCATCTTCGATATTGCTACCGTTGCCGTCCTCACCGCTCTCGTTTCCTCGCGCTCCCCGCCATCCCGTCATCCACGTCACCGTTACCGTCCCCACCGCCCTCATCGTGTCCTCTGTCGCCGCCGCCGCCGCCGTCCTCGCCTTCATCGCGAGCGCGACGAGGGCTCGCAAACTTGTATTTTATCAAAGCGCGCGGTTCATTATACCGCCCCCGCCGCCTCAAATGCTTGATAAATAGCCTGTCGGTTTAATGCGTGTATCTCTATTAAGCGCTCATTATCGTACAGGAACTGCGCCCGGGCAAGTACAAAGCGGTAGGAGTGAAAGCACGCGAGAGTTCGCAAAGTGCAAAGCTAAGGAAAGGGACTCCTTAGAATCTTCTAGATGTCACTGATGATGCAATGCCGGCATACATAATTGTTAGACGCTGCTTTTGATGCTTTGGATGATTCAAACATAAATATATAACTCTTCAGCGTTCGCAATAGTTTGTCGAAGTCTCATTGACAAATTAACCTATTTCAATTGAGTACAACATTTCAAAAATATGTGTTGGCTATTACGCATTTTCTCTTGCGTATCGAAATACTTTTACGTGCAAACCATTAAAAACGATTCATTTTCTAACACTTCCGTTAATTTTCAAGGCTAAAAACGAATTAAAATATAATTATGATGAGTTGTTGGAACAAAAAACACCTCAAATCCAATACCATGAAATCCGGTGAAAAATATGACAATTTGCACGACGTGTGTAAAGCACAAAGTCATAAAAATGTCAACCTTGAAAAATGTGTATTTAAAATTATTCTAAATATTAACATGACGAAGTATTATGTCATCAAAAAATAAATGGTGGGCTTTAGGGGATAAAAATGTCTTGTGAATATGTACAGTCTAATAAATTTGAAAACAGTTAATCCCTGTGTTTTAACTTTGTAAACAAATAAAATATATCGCTAGTGCATAAAATATTATCATTGAGCGATTGTCATTTCTTGATTCCCATGATTCATGCTCAGATTCTGAAAGCATAATTTATGAGCATTACATTAAGCTTTTCTAAAATTAATTACTAGTATTCAGAGGATGAAGATATTCAAGAAGTGACACGAAGAAAAGAGAAAACAATTTAAGGTATTATAATATCAGTCGGGAAAAGTCGGGGAAATAGAGGTGAAATTACTCGTTCAAGCCGTTGGTGTTTTACGAAGTTACGGAACGGAAGAAACAGGTAACGAGTATATCACCCACTCCTAACCAAATTTGAAATATATATATGAAATCACCACTGACAGTACAAATACGAGGAGGCTATTTTCCAAATTTCTCAGTTCACCCAGGTTTCAACTATTCTTTACTTGAGAATTTATTCTGTACTAAAGAAAAGTTTTAGAACTAATTCTTTGGCAGTCATACCTCGTGTCAAATGTTTCCCTGGGCGGCTTCCCATTGTCAAAATTAAATTTGTGATGTTCAAATATCACAACCATTTATTACAGCTTTAATGGACAATGAAGTTATTCCACATTCCACCGTTTGGAGTAAGATCGGGAAGGCGGTTGTCGCTATTGGAAAACATCTGGCGAGCGATGACCAGACTTTGATTGCTCAGCGCTCTGTGCAGCTGGGTGTCGTTCCCTCGAAGCACTCTCAATGGATCCTGAAAATCCCGTAGTCTTTTGAAAACTACCTTTTCCAACATTACGTTCATGATATCATTTTTAATGTCTTGGAAGGTCTATTTATTTTTTAGGCAGAAATTAATCGATCTTACAAGAAATTAAAAACTAGTAATGATCACATAAGGCGTATTTTGAAGAAAATTAGTTATTGATGGAGAGTTATGATGAGTTACTGATGAACAAAAAACATAACTAGTTTGGTTTAAGATGATATTTCAATGAAAGAAGTAAAATAAAAAGTGAGAAAATCATACTACCTATTAAATCAATATAATAATGCTTGTTACTCACTCTGATGAGATTAGTGAAGGATAGACGCAGGAATTTGCTGATGGAAAAATGTAATTTATTTTCAGTATGTTTTATTTCATAAATATTGGCAGTCAGCACGTCCCCCAACGTTATGAATGGCAGAATTAGTTAAAGAATCAGCAAATGCTTTCATTTAAAGAAAAAAGCCAAGATGACTATTAATTTCCTGAAATAAATTTCCCTGATTTTTTCCGGTTTTCCAGAACATTTAAAAAAATCACTTATACGTTTTGTAGAGTATTTCACACTATTTAAATAAAATATTATAGCAGGTCTGAAACTATCAGCTCTCTCAATAGTCCTGAAACTATCAGCTTCGATAGCTCTCTCACTTCGTCGTGCTAAAGAAGTCTCTGGGATCTGCAACCCTAACGTAAAATAACAAAGAACCGCTAACAAAGAACAATAGGCCTACTCACGTTATTCCTAACAGGTTTCCATTAACCCCTTGCACTCGTAGGGCTTAGTGATATGCCACCCACAAATGTACTCTGCGGTCGGAAGTTTCTGAGCACTGCGAGGTTCTAGAACTCGTAAGCCATGTCTAAGATAATGGAAAAAGGCTGCACAGCTCGAAGCCGATTCTCAGCATACTCCCTTTCCAGCTCGGTTTCGCATTATTGCGTCAACATTGTTTTAAAGCAGAATAGTAGCCGGATAGATTCAACAATGAAAACTTTATTTTACATACCAGGAAAATACGTCATCTGTGGCATGTCCTATGAGTTAATTAGGGATTTTGGTGTGACATCTGAGGCATGCCTTATGAGTTGTAGGACGTGTCACATTACATACTGATACGGGCTAGGAGCTTATTCTCGTGGCATTTCTGAGATACCATACGAGCTGTACGAGGTGTATTATGCTCGTTGCTTACGAGTGCAAAGGGTTAAGAGAGATAAACGCACTTTTCAACCTGGCAAAAACTCACGGAAACACCAGCGTTGAAGGCAAACGCCTACAGAACAAAGCTACTGCAGCCACAGCCCGACCATTCAATGCCCTTAAGTGCATCGGCTCTAAGTGGAAATAGTAACTGCCCTCGCGGTGGCTCCGTACTTGTTCCGACCCTCCCCTCTCCTCGCCACCCTCCGACCCGAAAGCGGCGCCGTCTGTTCATTAGCCCTAGTACACTTTAATCCAATCCGCTAATGCCCTTCCGGCCATCAACAAGTTTGCGGCGCGCGCCACCGCCCCACTCCCGCAGGCGGCGCCACCGTCGCCGCGCGTTGGCGGGCCTGCGGGACGCGCCGCCGCCGTGGTGGCACGCCTGCTGCTGCTGTTGACACGCCGCCGCCCATTACTCAGAGCTGCCAACCGCCGGGCCGACTCTTCTTCGCGACAACGCGCAAGCACCCGAGCGTGGGCTTCGACCGCAGGGCTGCTTTCGTCTTCGAGACCGTCTTTGTCACCGCGTTGTTGCCAAACTAAGTGCGTCGCCTGCGCCGAAAATGCAGCTGTCGTTGTCGTCACTGGCAGACACTGCATCGCGAAGTTTTCTCAGAGGTAGCATTGCCGCAGTCGCTGCCACGACTCTGACCGGGAAGTCCCAGGGTTTGAGTTCCGACAGTGGCGGATTACATAGGTAGTTACGTAGGTACGATTATTTAGGTAGTTACATAGGTCGAATTTAGCCGCTGTATGGATGATACTTCTAGCAGTCCCTGTTAGGTAGTTAGGTTAGCTCTTCTTTAAGGTAGTTAGGTAGTGCTTCTTTAATTCCAGGTGAATGCCGGTGCAGTACGCTAGCAAACATGCCACATGCCGCGCGATGTTTCCTTCCTCTTCCTTGTCCTTTCCTCTTTACTTACACACAGATGGACTACACTACCACATACGTCGGCAAATCAGTCGGAAGCGCCAAGCTTGTCCCTATGTGTACGGTTTCCCCCGGGGAGAGATACTTTGAAGGGGGAAATCCTTGCAAGTTGAAATGAAGATCGGCTCCGTATCTCTCAACACAGTGGGGGAGGAAGGATCCACTTCCGTGAATAAAATATTCACTACAGAGGACTGTAAACAACAAGTTGACGACCCTAAAAACATATCAACCCTATTGCTGCAACCAGAAAACTCATCAATAGAGACCGGAAAAATATGTAGTAAGAAACGTAAAACTATGTACATAAATATGTAATGAAAACAGTAAGAATATGTAATAACTAAGTAAAATCCGATATTATATGTAATATTAAAATTCTCTAATTAAAAACCATTAGCAAGAAATTACATTTAGAAAAAATGCTCACTTTACATCATACAACTTTCTCGTCCATAGTAAAAGCTTCATCTATTGTAATCCAGGACCGTAGTTTAGCAGCCGGAGCTGCCAATTGCAATAGCTGGCGAGATCTACGACCAGCAAACATACACTAGCATTTTCACCGAAGTGTTGAACGTCGGCGATCACAAATTTTTCTCGGAAATTAAGGTTACAGATCACCAAACGCGGTTTCAATGATATTTTGCACAGCTAGATTTCCCCAACAAAGTAGGGAAAATGCTGATTTAAAAAAATATATCTTTTTACAAAAAATATGGAATAAAATTGAAGAAAATTGATAAAATAAGAAAATATATTGTGAAAACAGCAAAATATCTAATGTAGTAGTAAATAAGTAAAAATATTTATTTTAATTAATTTTCGATATTGTGTTAGGAGGGCTATTATTCGCTAAGATTACAATTTTGAGAACGATAAGTAGAAAGACAAAAAATACGTAATTGCATAAAAATCCGGTCTCTACTCATCGACAGCATCTCCACGTCCATCGCCTCCGTTGCATTCACAGGACCCGTATATTACTGCCTCTCCCGAAACTAACGCCGTCGGGTCCACCTCCCCCTTACCGCTTCCTAATCTGCATCCGAACTGCTTAATCTCTACCTTAACCCTCAACTAAGTTCCATTCTCTGCGGAGGCTTTGGTTACCCTACTCACGAAACTACCTCGGTTCCAAACAATCTACATCTTTGTCTGACTCTGCCTCCTTCCGAATTAGTGGTCACCGTATCCGTCGTCATAGTTTCCATCGTCATCGTCATCATTTTAATCGTTTTCATCATCATTCCCATTGTTTTCGATATTATTGATATGGTATAATCTTTACACACTCTTAATGTCACCTCACAGTTATCCCTACTGTCAATCTCACAGTCAGTCTCATTGTCAATCTCACTTAATCTCACTGTCTTTCCCATTACCCCTTACTGCCATCCCCACTGCCATCCCCACTTTTCCTTCATTGCCCCCTCATTGCCACCTTCACTATCACCTTCACTCTCACACTCACTGTCATTCTCATCTTCATTATCATTGTTATCATCACTGTCATTTTCATTCTTATCCTTTTCGTTATTCAAATCGTAATCCACGTAGACGTGACAACACCGTAACTAGAGCCATCCCCGCGACTTCATTGAGTTGTCTACACTCTCCCTTTTTCTACCATTTTTTTACTCTTTTCCTCACACTTGTTCTCGCAAGTGTAACCCTCACCCTCTCTTCTTAGTTGCTTGCCCTCACCATCACAACCCTTCCCGAGCCGTCTGTCGCGACCGCGTAGCCACACCTCTCCCCTCTCCATCACCCTCATCACCGACCCTTCAGCGACAACAGCGGCCGCCACCAGGATCATGACCGCGATCACCACGACGACAAATTGGCTACGCCCCCCTTCTCCCCTTCCCGCGCTTTGTCCCGACCTCGACATCACCGCCACCGCCTCCCGACACAGCGCCGCCAACAGCGCCGCGGGTGGCCGCGTCGCGCACTCGCCGCCGCTCCGACATTCAGGCCGCGCTGCAATATTTATTTGTCATCAAAGACGACGCCCTCGCGGCGCAACCCGCGGGCTACGTTCCCCCTCCCCCTCGATCCCTTCTACCACCTCCGTCCCCGGCCGCGCCGCCGCGCCGGGCGGGCCGGGCCGCCCCGGGGCAAGTTTGCCAACTTTTGAATGTTTAACGTCGGTAAACGGCAATTTACGGGCGTGTTAAGAGCGACAGCTTTCGGTCCGTCGCCGAGGCGAACTTGGCGCGCTCGAGTTGGGAGAGAGAGGGTCGTTTATAATCCTGGGGCTGCGAGATGGCAGTGCCCGCCGCCGCGCATTGTGACTCGACGAGAGACGCCGAATCGAGGTCGGCCCGCCACCGCCTCCGCCCCTCGCCCAACGGCCGCCCCCGCCGAACAGCCGCCCCCGGCGAACAGCCGCCCCCGCCGAACAGCCGCTCCCACCAAACAGCCGCCCCCGCCGAACAGCCGCCCCCGCCGAACAGCCGCCCCCGCCGAACAGCCGCCCCCGCCGAACAGCCGCCCCCGCCGAACAGCCGCTCCCGCCAAACAGCCGCCCCCGCCGAACAGCCGCTCCGCCAAACAGCCGCCCCCGCCAAACAGCCGCCCCCGCCGAACAGCGGCTCCCGCCAAACAGCCGCCCCCGCCGAACAGCCGCTCCCCCAAACAGCCGCCCCCGCCGAACAGTCGCTCCCGCCAAACAGACGCCCCCGCCGAACAGCCGCTCCCACCAAACAGCCGCCCCCGCCGAACAGCCGCTCCCGCCGAACAGCCGCCCCCGCCGAACAGCCGCTCCCGCCAAACAGCCGCCCCCGCCGAACAGCCGCTCCCGCCAAACAGCCGCCCCCGCCGAACAGCCGCTCCCGCCAAACAGCCGCCCCCGCCGAACAACCGCTCCCGCCAAACAGCCGCCCCCGCCGAACAACCGCTCCCGTCGCCGCCCGCGCGGCCCCCACCGTTTCCCACCGCCTCCGCCGCCCCCGCCTTCCACACTGTCTCTGCCGTCCCTGCCGCCCCCGCCGCCCCCACCCTCCGCCCCGCCTCCCCTCGCTCTTACCGTACCGGCCGCCCGCGCCGTCCCGCCCCCCCGTATACCTCGCCGCCCCCGCCCCCACCGGCCCCGCCTCCCCCACCGAACCCAACGCCGCTGTCGCATGTTGCCGCCCGGGCTCGCGCGTCCTGACCCCGGCGGCGGCGGCGGTAGCAGCGGAGAGAGCGAGAAATCTTGGGGCGCTTAACGCTTCGCTCCCCGGGAGATTACATTCCGTAATAATATTACACACGGGGATTACAAGGTTACAAAACGAGCCCGGCATGCATCGTCCGTTCGCAGCGTCCGGAGGGGGATTTTCTTCTAAATGTGAGTCATGTCCCATACATCAAAGGGAGCCTCCGAAAGAGACCTATAAATCTAATTATAGTCCGGGCACGCGCACCCGAATATGTAAATCACATTTTAAATACCTCGGTAAAACCGACGTCACATATCAGCGATGGGGAGGTTATGAATGATGGAGGGAGGGGTTGCTGTGCAAATTAATAAGCTTATAGGTAGCGCCGACGAAGCGCTCTGGGTGCCGGGGGGCGTGGAGGGGGTGAGAGAGGAGGGGGGGATGGCCGGAGGGAGCCGGGGGCGGCAAGGGGTGCAGGCAGCCAGACGTGAAATGGCTACATAATTATTCACCCGTTAACGGCTTGAGCCGAGGAACAGAGCATCGGTGGCGTGGCGGGGTGTGACGGGGGTACGGGATGGAAGTTGTGGGGGTGAGAATTGCTGCCTCCAGGACACCCTAACGTTCTCTCTCGTTAGACCGTTTGTACCGCGTGGTTACGTGCGTGGGCGCTGCACGGAAAGGCGGAGTTTTTATTGTAGATATCTGAATGGAAAAAAAATCCCGTTCATTTATTCTTAGATGTTTAAAATGTAACAATAAGAAATATTAAGTAAAAAAAACACAAGAAGTATCAATTAGTATGTGAAACATTATATCGATAGAGCTCTGAATCGAAATAACAAAATTAAATTTAGCTTAGAGATTGCATGAAATCGTAGGTGGAGACCAGAGGATTTCAGTTCAATATAGATAATCAGGTTTATTGTCAGTATTTTGTGTGAACGTCAAGGACTTTTTTTAAATAAAAGAGCTTTGTGGTTTCAAATAAAATCTGAGTTGATAACAAAGAAAGAGACACGAGAGTTGACTACAATAGAAATCTTCTTCAGCATAATTCTTCATGCAGCAGATGCCAAGGTAGTGGAGAATTGTCAACTTGGAGCAAGATATAATGGATTCTTTGCCCAACATGGAGCAGATTATCATACTTAGATAACTGTTCTAAAATATTACCAACAAATATATTTAGTATTGATTATTTTCTGTAATACTCCTGCAAAGTGTAGTACCTTCAAATTTGGCACTTCATTTTTTTCTTTAACATTATTTTTATTTAAAACCTTCTCTAAAAAAACTTAAAATCAATATCCACAGAAATGAAACTCTATTAAACGCAAGAATTTTTTTGTTTGTTTGAGCTACTTACTTCTAATTGAAAATAAAATCTATTAAAAATAATGTTTAATACTGTTTTTTGTTTCATTACATTCTACTTTTAAGTAAGATATATTTCATAAAATATATTCGACGTAATTTGAAAATTAAAACATACGGCAAATTATCAACAAGAAAATTAAAACATACGTCATGATTGTGTAATAGTGATAAATATAGAAATAAAACAACAATAACAAATTTAATGACAGTATATTTACATTGTTTTGATACAATGTCCTCTATTAATATAATGTATCATTTATAAATCTACGTTATGGAAAGCAATTTCTCGCAATAAATATACATCTCGCCCTCCGACATTTCCACGAGCGAACAAAACAATTTTCATTCTAACAGATGCACGCAAGCATAATTAATTTAGTAGCATTTTACTGCCGTAAAATAAAAAGTAGTTTGCCGCGGGAGAAATAAAAGCGAAGATTCACGAGCGGAAAGAGCACGGCCTATTATTCTTCGCTTAATTTATAGCAGGCGCGAGTTAGTGATGGCACGTTTAACTTTACTTCGCGGACAATGCAATATTCAACCGCAGACCGGGGGCGATGTCTGGCGGCGGGGAACGGAACTTGGGGGTCGCCGTGTGCGTAGTACGCGCGAGTGCCGCGTCTTCGGAAACGGCGCACGAAATAAAACATTTGGGGGGCCGCTTCTACACGGCTATAAACATGTCCATGAAAAAAATATTTGCCGGCTATAAAATTACATTCATGGGAGCGTCCCCCGCGGCCTCCTGCGGCCGGCGGCGGCGGCGTCCAGCAGCCTGGCCTCGCGTACCGTCGTAACCGGCGGTCGGCGGCGGCCCTCGGCCACTGCTTTCATCTGTACCATCTGTACCACTGTACCATCCCCGTTGCCACTGCTTTCACGGGTCCCTCCAGGAGGGGGAGGATCGTGACCACCTAGGCGGGCACGGTCTCTGGTGAAGAATCGTAGACCCGTACCTCGAGCCTCGCGGCCCCACTCAGATCGTTAGCCTAGCATGTAGGCAGTGAGTAGGCGATACTAAGCTCCTGTTTGTCGGTTCCTGGTTGTCGGTATCATCTGTGCCACTGTACCATCCCCGTTGCCACTGCTTTCGCGGGTCCCTGCGGGGGGGGGGGATCGTGACCACCTAGGTGGGCACGGTGTCTGGTGAAGAATCGTAGACCCGTACCTCGAGCCTCGCGGCCCCACTCAGGTTGTTGGCCTGGCGTGTAGGCAGTGAGCAGGCGATGCTAAGCTCCTGGTTGTCGGTTCAACCCGGCCACCCACCAGTTGGGCCTCTGGCTCGTCGACCTCAAGGCAGGATTGGGTGAAGGAGACCCGCGAGGGTGCCATTCTGGATTCCACAAATAGAAGTCCGGCGGTTAAATGTCTATTTTCCAGATTGCCCTGGTCACTGGCCCACCCAGGTCGGTAGCCTTACGTAGGCAGTGGGAAGACAGGTTGGGGGTCTCGATCCGCCTGGATGTCAGTTGGGCACTTGGCTTCGTCGTGCCAGTGGCCTGATACTCCGGGCATAGAGGAGGGACTCGGTGTCCCGGCGCACGTGAGTGGCGAGTTGCCATACAGGCGACACTGACTCCGGTGCTAGCCTGGAAAGCTAGTAGCTCTTAGCTAGCAGAGCGGCCCCACCCAGGGATGGAATGGGGAGGTTACCGTGAGGGCAAACTGGGTACCGGCCGGATCCGGTTATCTGCCAGTCGGTGTCCTTGTAAGCCGTCGGGGGGTAAAGACGCGCAGTCATAGGTGCCCATCCCGGGGACTTGTCTCTAAAGTAGAACAAGAGCCAGTAACTTAATTTTCGCATTTCGGCCACATTTTTAGAAGCTTCGACCCACCGTGGGCCCTCGTCACCCTGGTCCTCTCCCATTGGCCCCGCACTCCGTCCTTCCATACCTCTCCTCTTTCAACTGATCAATGCTGCGCAGAGTGGCCGTTTCCGAGCTATGAGACCAACACGCGGCCTGGAGTGGTGACTTTACGAAGCAGGTCAAGACGCGTGTGCTTGAGACACGTGTTGACAATCCACTAGGACTACCACATCTCGTTCACCACATATTCTGAACCGCTTCCTCACCGCCTACACCACTTACTCGCTTTACTTACGTCTAAACACTCGTACTTCGCATGCATTTTTATGATTTCACACCTCATTCTGAGGTAGGTTGGATGGAACTTGAAAGCCGTAATCCGTATAATATAAGTACCCAAGTAAACCAAGTTGCTTAATATTGGTTTAGTGGTGAAATGTCGTTGGCATTTAAAATTAAATGATCACAGGTGTTGTCATTGCCAACTATGTTATTTATTTCAACAAGAGCAGCTTTCGATGGCTGAGCCATCATCATCAGTTTTCTGCTGCATCGAAGCCAGTAGTCGTTTCGTGGCTTCCAGACAGCAGAAAACAGATGATGTTGGCTAAGCCATCGAAAGCTGCTCTTGTTGAAATAAATAACATAGTTGGCTATGACAACACCTGTGATCACTTAATCAAGTTGCTTAAACCTTGATCTGAAAAGATTAGGCAGCAATCTACTTCCTGAAATGTGCAACATACAAGTATAACCTGAACCTGGATGGCGGAAGTGGCTAATAGCGTGTACCGACTCAGCGCTTCGGTCAGAAGGATCGCGAGTTCGAGTCCCGCCTTGAGAATGGTTGTTTGTTCCTTGTCTCTCATGAATGTGTTGTTGCGGAGGGCCACGCGTTCTGCTAATTCCAGATCAGAGCAGCCCACAAGTGAGTTAACGTCTAGTGTATGGCGTATATTCAAATATGTGTCCCATCGGGATGTAAAGGTTAAACGGCTGTCGACTGGAAAAAGCCGAAGGAAAAAAATAACCAAAAATAAATGTTAATAAAAACCACTAAATTCGATGTCTTCACATCTAGTTCACGAACTCTTAAGAAATAAATTTGCGTGGTCCAAGTGAGATGAGTCCTGCTCTAACATAGAAAGTGGAGGCAATGACGCCATGAACTGTGGTGGTGAATCTTGAGGGGAAGAAGCCATCTCAGAGGGCGAGAATGTAAGCAAAGTTCAAGAGCGACAGAGACATTCACATTTGCTCTCCCCTAGTAATTGTTCAACTTTATTTACTTTAAACGTTAGGTCTGTAAACCTGAGTTTTTTCATATTTTCAGTACGAACTGTGAATATTCACCTGATAGTTGAATTTGGTTTCTGGATTCATAAAACTGAGCAGCAAGAGTAATCGTTAACAAACCAGATTTGTAGATCGTAGAAAAGGACAAAACATTAATTAAAACTTCCCTGGTCTATTATTACACAAACATCACATTGTCGTCTTATGACACTCAGCTTGTCTAGTCCGTGCTTCTATTTTATTTGGCATATTTGATAATGATGGTTAAGCTACTGAAAGCTGATAACCTGATTAATATTAAAACGATGATGAAGACTCTTCAGTCTTATTTAAAGAATGTCTCACTTAAATCATGAAATACGTTCCGTCAGTAAAGGAAAACACTAACTGGAAGCTCTTTCAGCACATTATAGTTTATTTTATTTATTTATCCACTTTGATGTTCTAACGTGAAACATTAGAAAATTGAAAAGTGACCTAATAGAAGTTATTAGAGCACTCAGTGTCGTAATATTCCAATCTCGTATTGTAATAACATGTGTTATGTTACTGATATCGTAAATAACTATTATGTATTAATTTATTACTTTTTAGCGTTCTTTCAACTCCTGAGGTCATTGAGACCTACGAGCTATATGTAATGTGAACATCATAGAGAAACTAATTCAGACATTTTGGAAAGATGGAGAATCGGAATTACCTTCAAAAAAACTGCTTTGTCCACCACAAATTACATATGGATCAACCGTAATTTCAAAGCTGGAACCCAGACGTGAGCAATCTGAACTCTCCACCAAGAGCCACCAGCAAACAACGAGGGCACAGGAGAAGCGCCGTTGAAAAAAGAAGACAAAAGAAAAGAGGCCACGAAACGAAGGAAAAGAGAGAGAACCGAATTTACACTAGGCCGCAGTCGCAGCACAATTTTCATTTTCATTTGCGCGCCGCGTGAATTTTTAAAGCGCAATGTTTACGAAAGCGTCCTTGCGCCCTCGCGCCAATCCTCTGCCGCAGGCGCGCGGCGCGACCTTCGACAGCAGCGACGTTCAGTTGTCGAGAGGTCGAAGGTCATCACTCACTGCCTTCACCACACTTTAGCACCCCCCCCCAAACTACAGCCCGCACGTTTGTTAAGGTAGTGTACTTGCGGGCTTCTGATTGCACTAACGATTCTCGAGGTCGAGTGGCGAGCAAGAATTTAAAGAAGTTAGTAATCACGATCAGTATGATCCAGTTTTTATTTATTACACTCTTAAACTCGTACGTTCTGTTGGATGTTACATTAATAAATTATTTTAAAACAAATCTTGAAAGGCGGCTAAATCTGTTTATTTATAGAACTAGTTTTATAAAACGTTCTTATTGTACCAAGTTTGGAGATGATGAATTTTCATCTTCAGAAGCTGTTGTTAATTTTAAATGAGAGCCTTGTAGTTAAGTTTTGTTGGTTACAAAATTCACAAAAAAGGCCTTTTATCAAAATTTAGATATGATGTACCTTATGGCAGAAAGTGTTTGTTTCAAATTGAAGAGCTAAAGATTAATAAATAAAGGAAGAAATAAAAGAAAGAAGAACGCATGAAATGCATTGTACTAGGAATACTAGATACAAGTAAACATACCCTAATATTTCATCAAAAAAATGTTTGTTGTTCTGTACAGTATTATCAATAATGCATTTTTTAGTAGTTGTCATGGACAGCTGTTTTCAGCTGGGTTGTATGTTGCGTGCGTAGGCCGTTCTAGGATTGGAGATAGAAATAAATTTGAATTGGGACATTGGGAAAAGTTAGTAATCTCCTTGTTTATGGTTCTGCTAACATGTTGATGATTTTATACACAAATTAAAAAAAGAAACAACTATGAAAGCCTGTCTTCCAGACGGCTCAGCCGATTTTATTGATTTTGGAGACATAGTAGGTAGATAATATGGCCCAACTTAGGATTACATCTTATAAAGTTGATGGCAAGCTCTCAATGAACAGTCTGAATATTTTTTACTCAAGAATCGCATGTTTTTATAATCTATCTTCCGAACGAACTTTTAGTTACGTTGTAATTCATGTCTTCAAAAAAGACTTTTGCATATTTTAGGACAAATTCCTTAAGCAAAGGAAACTTTAATTAGAAAATAAATAAATAGTATCTGTACACGTTTGTAAGACTAAATATTCTTTGTCCTTGTGAGTTCAGATCCGTACAATCAATTAGTCAATTAACATATGTTTTATTTTTAGTCTGCATTGGTTTATTCAAATGAGTAAGTTATTTTGAACAAGACCTTTGGCAAATAAAATTTGTTTCAATCCGCCTGATCTACTTCTATCAACAACTACACCCAAGCAACATTTTGCACACATAATGGAAATGACGTACCGCAGACGTGAAGGACAAATAACAAGGTTTCATTTACAGTCTCTCTTTTCTAAACACTGATCGAGAGCCTAGGATCGTGCATGGGACGAGCGCAGTGGCCCGGCTTTTCCGACGAATTAACCTGTCGGGGGCTTTAATGAATGGCCAGTAGCAACCGGCTGACGAGCGATGGATCATAATGACGACGCTTTTTTGTCGAACATGGCGGCTATTGGGTTAACGAACAGTGGCGCAGTGATGAACGCGGCTTGCCCTGGAATTAATGCTCTAGCGCGCAGCTCCGGCGAGCGGCTGACGGACACACAACGCCCTGCACGCGCGCGCACACACACACACGCACACACACACACACACACACACAAACATACACAAAAACACACACAAACACACACAGTTGCGTCCTCACCCATATTCACGCAGATTCTCTCTTTCTTTTCTCTTTCTCTCTCTCACACTCACTCTCCCTCTCTCAAACACACACACATACATACACACTCATAGACGCACGCACACACAAGCATTCTCTCTCTCACACATAAACACACCAATATTCGCATAGTCTTATATACACACATACGTGTATACACTCACATGCATTTTTTCTCTCTCTCTCTTCATCTCTCTGTGATACACAGACATGTACCACATAATGCCTCCGAATATCTCTTTCAAACAGCCCGCTTCCAACTGTCGTTGCAAAGTACAGAATGGGATGTTTCAGATCCCAGAGCATCCTGAACCAACAATCCCTGCCAAAAAACTCACGAGAAGCAGACAATATTATTTCAGAAAGTTGGTACGTGGATGCTAGTCGTTTGACGTAAAAAGTTTGAGTGATAAAGTCTGTGATGATAATTACTGGTTACTCAATTAGTAAAACACGTTGGCTCTTGCCTTATGTTTATAAACTTTGTAACGTTTAATTCAAACATTTAATTAGTTCAATTTTAGAACGGTAGATATGAAGCAAAGTGTGTGGAGAATTTCAGCGTCCAATTCTCCTGTACACAGAATTGTTCATATCTTCTGTACCTGAGGAAGCCGACAGCCATGACAATCACAAATTTTTCTTATTCCCAATGGCAGTGAAATGAGTCTATGAGGTACGTTTCTTTCATTATTAATCTTTCTAGATCACACCTCTCTTCCTAAATACCGCCAAAATGATGGAAGATATAAAAGATTATTGTAGGAATTCAATCTACAAGTAAATGTATAAATGCTCGTAATACTTATTCACCTCCTCCTTGAAATGCTATTCACATATTAAAAGACGGTGGAAAAAGCAAACTAAAAATTAAGGAGGACCATACAAAATATGTAAGATCTATGCGACTCTTGTCACTGTTGTTACTTGCTCTGTTCAATAAGCGGTCGCAGAAAAAAATAGTAAGGTGAACTAATTAGCAGAACCCAAATAGTAATCATTGCTACTCAAAAATAAAAGCATCAAAATAACACTTTAGAGTTTCTCCAATTCAACACTTACTCTGCGAAGAATTCGAATTATGGCACTGCGTTGGGTGACTGTAGTTGAAAATTCCTCTTAGAGAAGAGCTGAATCTCCTGGAAGTCACAGTTTCTCACCTGAAACATCAACAGAAAACGCACATAAATATTTGTTTTCTGCATTTGATCACATGCAAAATATTTTTATTCTGATTATATATTAATAACTAGCCAATTGCATTTGTGCTTCAAGATACATGGTTTATTTTTGTACGAAAGTGTACTGTATGGAAAAGGTTTATATAAAGTGACGTATTGTTAACTTTTAGGGAACATATTATAGCTTTTCTCAACACTAAGGGACAGATTTCGATTCAACCTGTTTATCTATTCTTAATCCCAGGTATACCCCCTTTAACCGTTAGTATACGTTGCGAGGATTTCACATCTAGGTATCTCCCACCAGCGAGGCACCGCCCCACCCGAGACAAACTCTGAGCCTTCCCACAGGTCTCTCGGCATGAGTGGAAGTGTAGTACACGAATGTGTGTGTGTAAAGGGAGAAGACATGTCATAGAAAAGAAGGGAAGACTGCGTGTAGTACGTGACCTGTTTCTTAGTGCACTGTACCAGCATTCACCGGTATTAATCATTAGCTTTTCGATTAGAGGAGCCACACTAGTCATCATTAGCTGTAGAGCTATTATCGAAAATTCACTATCGACGGAACTCTCAATCGTATGACTTCGGCTAGAAGCACTACAGGGACATCAATTGATACCTTGAGGCACCTCAGCCGGTTCTTGTCTAGAAAGATACGATGATTGGCTGATATCATTCACAAGTCATCCTGCAGTGTCTTCCACGGTACAATTAACGCTCATATATAGAAAAAAAACATGGTATCCCATCAAGCCTTCTGCCCCGGGCTCCACCCCTTCCTTTCCTTCGCTCAGGTGGTCAATCGCACCTCAACCTGTCTGTCCCCTCCCTTCACCTAGCAGGCGTCACGTGGCGATCGCGAGAACTAACGCCCGTGGCGTCGCCACGCCTGGCCTTCCCCCTCTGTTCCTCTGCTCTCCGCTCTCCGTCTTCTCCTCGCTCCCTTCCTGGAACCCAGGCGGCGAGCACTGAGCCTCCTGTCAATACCCGGCTCCGCGCGACGCCCCGCCGCCCCCGCCGCCCCCGCCGCCCCCGCCGCCGCCACCGCCGCCGCCGCCCCCGCCGCTGCCCCCGCCGCCACCCCCGCCGCCGCCGCCGCCGCCGCCGCCACCGCCGCCACCGCCGCCACCGCCACCACCACCACCGCCGCCGCCGCCGCCTCCACCGCCACCGCCGCCGCCGCCGCCGCCTCCACCGCCGCCACCACCGCCGCCGCCGCCGCCGCCACCGCCGCCTCCGCCGTCGCCGCCGCCACCGCCGTCACCGCCGCCACCGCCGTCACCACCGCCACCACCGCCGCCGCCGCCGCCGCCACCGCCGCCTCCGCCGTCGCCGCCGCCACCGCCGTCACCGCCGCCACCACCGCCACCGCCACCACCACCACCGCCACCGCCACCGCCGCCACCGCCGCCGCCGTCGCCGCCGTCGCTGCCGTCGTCGTAGTCTTCGTTCCCCAGGTGCTGGCGGCGGCCCCGCACGCAGCGGGCTCTGGCACGGGCACGTGCACGTGGGCATGCCGCCCCCGCTCTCCGCGTACACTCCGCGCTGCAAGTTTGGAGCTCTCAATTCAATTGAAACGTTACCGCTAGGTATCATATGGCCGTGCGGGCCTATTCACTTAACTACACGTGTTGCGATGCGGGGAAATTATGTGACACATTAAGTTTATCCATTGATCAAAAATGTTATAATCATCTCGCAATTATAATAATAATAGTAATAATAATTCTTGTATTTAATACGCATTAAATATTTAATACGCATTAAATACAAGAGTTTGTAAATCGAGATCAGCCGAATGTGAGGCGTAAAGGTACAGGTCGTCCCGACAGTTATCGGAGCTCTGGGATTTGTTCCGCAAAATTTGTGAAAGAACTTGGCTAAATTCCGAGGTCATTCAAAGGACTGGGAAGTACAGGAATCGCTTTATTCGAAACAGCCCACATTTTGCGCAAAGTATTATAGAGTCACTGACAGTCCCTAGATCGGCTCCTTAGGTAGTTGGTTGCAACCTGGAGTAGATTTTATATTCAGCTGACACACAACATCTTTAGTCGTGATATAGAGGAATAATAATAATAATAATAATAATAATAATAGCAACCTGTTCGTATAAGCGAAATCGCTGAAGTTGTAGTGCCGTGGCGATATCGGAGGGAAGAATCGCGGCTTCGAATCCCGCTTCGGGCATGGCTTTAATCAGCTAGCGTTGGGACCAGACCTGTTCCCAATTTTTATTTATTATCGACGCCGGGGGTAAAGGGGAATATGTGACGAGCATGACGAGTTTCCATCACCCTATCTAGCTTACATAGCCTGCCTGAGCTTTTTCTTTCGTCACACAGCTCTAGAAACAGGCAATTTGTATTAAAAAGCTAAATTAGAGATTAATGTTTGCCCCCAACGGGGAATCGAACTATGGATCTGCTCACAGAAATTTACAACGCTGACCTCGAGGCAGCCGAAGACCTTAATAATGAATACAATGCTAAAAACAGCTTATGAAATGCAAAGAAATGTTATTGACTTTCACCTAGTAAGTTATTGAAATTAACACGAATAAAGAAATTGGGCTACGATAAATTGTTAAGTATATTTGTGGAAATTTTTCCCCATCATCATCTCTCAAAACTTGCAAGAAACGGCAATTGTTTTTGGAGAAATAGTTGAAGATTGGAGTCACACCTACCGAGAAGATTTCGAATCACCTTTGATTATGTTTTTCATTCGGTGGGTGATGAATTTCCAGGATAATTCCTCAAAATAACTGTAAAGTGGTATATTGATTTGATTTGGGAAAAAATAATTCGACGTATATAAAGTTTTATATTGAGTAATTCAGAGAACTGTTTGGATTATATTTTAAAATAATTTTTAATTTGAAGCTGTCTGTCCACGAAGACCATGGAAATATACCCCATAAATAGGCACCCATGAAAGAGAATTAATATTTTATAAATGTCTACCACATCATCATTGTGGATAAATATTTAAATAAAAAAGGAGTGACCTACATGGCTAACAGGTGGTATATTCGTTCCTCGCCTGGTGAGAAACCCGCTCTCCACAGCGTGGGCCAAAAACAAATACAGAGAACTGCTCATGAATATTTGAACGATTCGCCAGAGGGATTTCGCTGCCCTTTCGGAAGGGCGAAACTCACGCGTATGTTGAGCACATTTACCTGGGCGTCATACCTAGCGCCATTACTGACACTGCTGTTAGGCACTCTTTAAATACTGCATCACGGAAACACTCATTTCAAGTTGGAAAAAACGGTTCTAATTTCTTATGTCAAATAACACTTCCAAATGCAGGGCCTATAAGTTATGTTTGTCATTTTATACTTCAATATTAGAAATTTAAAATTATGTTGGTGAAAATATTAATATAAATCTAATAATGTACAGATAGGGAAACTTGTGATAGTTTTGTGTATGTTTTCTTGCGCCTTGACAAAACATACTAGGCACAAACTCCATTGCAATAGGGACCAGGAAATACGGTAGATGATACAATATTACGTATCGTCCGTGCCTATAGTGCCATCATTGTAACTTTGGCCTTCAAGGTCCGTCTTCACGATGGAATATGTCACAATATTTCGCGTCTTTCTCAGTCTTGCCGCTGCATATTGCATGATCGCGACCTATCAAGCCATCATGTGACATCTACCGGCACAAGCGAGCAAGACGCGAAATGTCGTGTGATTTTGCATCGTGGCCATAGCGGCTTGAGGGGCAAAGTTATAAAAATCGCACTATAACTTTAATAACTCCAAATATTATTGAGACAAATTATTTAGGCGAGTACGTTTTCCTGTGTAGAATTTTTACTCCACGGCCGTAACCCCAAATTCATCTACTAAAATGCAGATGTGAATAGAGAATTGTTACAAGAGAGCAGAAAGGGAACAAAGGGGCGACGTGTGAGTGAAAAGATGGAAGATCTAGAAGATATATATCCTTTCAGAATTATCCCCTTACCCTCCATTAGTTTATTTCTTGCCGGTCTGTGTCAATTAAGATATTCCAGGGTGAATACACGATGTCTTTAGATAGATAGATAGATATTTATTATTTCCGCAGGTAGGTTTATACAACCTGGTGGCGGAACACTAAA
Source organism: Acheta domesticus (assembly GCA_031308135.1). Classification (NCBI taxonomy): domain Eukaryota; kingdom Metazoa; phylum Arthropoda; class Insecta; order Orthoptera; family Gryllidae; genus Acheta; species Acheta domesticus. The sequence continues at coordinate 117,690,416 of JAHLJT010009355.1, forward strand.
ATTTACATATTATATCTACATATTATAATTATGAATTAAATACAATGTAACTTAAAATTATTTTAAGACAATAATAATAATCATAATATGTTTATGTTACAAATGAATGATGTTTATGATGTTTATGTTAAAAAAGAATAAAATAAGTTTTATTATAGCTGAATCCCAACCAACTAGCCGCTTATCATGATATAATACACTTAATATTTTTAATAAATGTCCTATGCCGCCAATGAACTCAACTGCAAGCAGAGCCGACTTCTATTGCAGTGTCCGCACGCAGGTCAGGCCAGGTCGCGCACACAACTAGGCGGAGCCGGCGCGATAGTTGCGGTGCAGCCCAAGAACGCTGGAGAGAGAGAGAGAGAGAGAGGGAGAGAGAGAGATAGGGGGGAGGTCACTTGGGCTCTTAGCTCTTACTGGAATTGTACGGCGCCGGTTGCGCGGCTTCCATTGGTGTCCACCACAGCCGTCGACACTGCAGCTCCACTTGTACCTTCGCCTTCGCTGGGGATTCCACCCCACTGCCTTGCAACTCTCCGTCAAAGGTAGATACAAAGCTCGAGGGGGCTACTAGAGGAGGCGCTAGTGTCGCCGGGTACAGCTGCAAGTCAGGCTCACCAACATCCGCACATAAAAATTGGCTAATTTGTGAAAAATACGAAAAATCTTCTAAATGGTCAATTATTCATAATACATACATGTAAGAAACCGCTGAAGAAAGCGCAAACATCGACCGAATTTCTGTAACATTAAGCGCTTTCTTGCGTTACGCGAACCTATGCAGCCGCCACGCGCGTTTGAAGTATCGTTGGCAGCAGTTCGTATTTTAGTTTCAGTAAGAATGTGCTACAGGAGAGCGCGCCACTGTAATGATCCCAACCACGGTATACGGGAGTTAAGAGACCCTGTTCCACCATCCGCAGCGTTTCGTTCATTGCAGCCGTTTGCTCCTTGAAAGTCCCTGCGCGCAAGGCGTCTCCTTACGCGCACGTGTCCCTGGGAGCATGCGACCCCATAGGTCAGTGTTGTCATGGTCGATGCCACGAGGGGGAGTCCTGTGGCACGAGTGCCACCACGAAACCGCCTCTCCACGCGGTCCATAACCCAGCTACAAGAGACAACGCCATCCCTATTGCAAAACGGCGGGGTTATTAACAGTTTCCTCTCCCGACGCTAGTGGCGCGGAGAAGCTCGTGGCATGGCACGGTGCCGCGAGTCGTGCCACTGCCACCAGTAGAAGACCTTGCCAGCACTTCCAAGTCATGCCCTCGAACGCACAGCGCCCCTGCCTCCCACGTCGTTCTCTAATCCTGGCTCTGCAACCCAAGCCATCCAAAACCAGCCGGGAGCTTAGAGAATGTCCTGGCTAGAGTGGTGTCCCGCTGGTAGGAGATACCTGGTTGGGGAAAATTCGCAAGCGGACGGGTAGATGGGCGTCTGATGTTGCCGTTCAGTGGGGGAACTTACCACTTATAGGTCCAATACGTTTATACGTTGTCTCGCCAGAAATCACAAATCAATCAAGAAATATACTTACACCGTCTCATCCATTCGCACCGTTCAAGCCAGTCCAAACCAGTCCTGCCAACCAAGCGCGATGATATCGCAGCTGATAAACCATCACCATACAAAGGCATACCAGCACCGTAAAATGTCACCGCCGTGCCGGCTATGATGTCTCCCTGGTTCTGTTCGCTAAGAAGTCGTGACTAAGCACAACACTCCCGACATTCCTTGTGCGCAAGTTGCCCACACTCCCGACACCACATAACGCGTAAGACTCCTAATTGATCTAGCCACCGAATCATCTACGCCACCACCGTCGACCGTACCATTCATTCGGTCTTCGAGTCAGCCTTCGAGTCCATCTTCCCCCACTCCCTTCTGCCATTGCCACTGGGAGAGATGGCTCAGTGCATCAACCTGATGTCACTGCAGTCCCTCTGACCGGGAGGTCCTCTCCAGACGGCGGCAGGATTTTCGACACTAGCTTGTCAGCTAGGTCGAATTCAGACGCTATCTGCAGGAGAATTCTAGCGACCGGCTACTCTGCTCGGTAGTTTTCCGAGGTTTCTCCGATCAACACCAGGCGAATGCCGGAGCAGTACCCTAACAAACGGGCCACGGACCGTGCGCGATCTTTCCTTCCTCTTCCTTGTCTAATCCTCTACTCTTAAACACATACACACAAACATGCACTACACTACCACATATGCCGGGAGACCGGTCGGGATCTTAAACCGGGGCGGTGCCCCGCTGGTGGAAAATACCTGGTTGAGGGGAAAACCCCGCAGGTCGAAGGTAGGTCGGCGCCAGATCTCGCCATCCAGAGGGGGAAAATATCATCGCCACCTCTCAGGGGAAAACATGCACTGCACTTACGGGACTAATGACCTGAGTAGTAGACACGCCCGGAAACACGAATCAATCAATCAATAAAACCAGCGAATCATCTACGCCACCACCGTCGACCGTACCATTCATTCCGTCTTGGAGTCAGCCATCGAGTACACTTTCCCCCACTCCCTTCTGCAGTTGTCCCTACCATCCCCGTCTCTGGAAGTTCCTCCCTCGAGTCGTGTAGTGGCGAAGGCGGCAGAGGTCGCTGATTGTACGAAACGCAGCGGAGGTCTGCGGTGACGACGGCAGCCACCGCAGAGATCGTAAGGTCGGCGGACGGCGCGACCGCGAGGGGGGAGCGGGAGGGGGGAGGGGAGAGGTCGGGTCGAGCACCCGCAGTGCTCTTCGCCGACGCGGCACGCTGCGCGCTGGTATTGCAGTAATTTGCGGTCCGCGCACGAAAGGTGGCAGATAAGACCGCGGTGGCGACGGCAACGACGGCGAGAGAGCTCGACGTTGAGGAAGGTAAGAGCGCTTAAAGTTTTAACAACGCCGACTGAGGCGTGGCTGCAGGTGGTGGTGACAGAGGAAACGACGGAGGATGTGGTTGGGAAGAGGATAGGATAGAGCAAGTGGCTCTTGTTGAGGGATTGAAACGAGAGAGCCATGCGTTTTGGGTGGTGATAAAGGCGATGGTGCGTTGGTCGGAGGTTCTGGTTTCGACAAGAAAGTGGTAGTGAAAGTGGTACGGGTGAAAAGCGACTTGAGGAAACTTAGTGGTGGTTGAGACGGTGGCGAGCAAGTGCGAGATTCTTATTCCGAGGAGAAAGTGGTAGTGAAAGTGGAAAGCGTGGATGGAGACTGGGGGGAACTTAGTAAGTGGTGGTTGAGAAGGTGCTGAGCAAATGCGAGATTCTTATTTCGAGGAGAAAGTGGTAGTGAAAGAGGTAGCACTGATGGAGGGAGCTTTGACAATCTTACTGGGTGGTGGTTAAGTCGATGGTGGGTGAATCGGAGGTTCTGGTTGCAAGGAAAATATTATAGTGAAAATGATGCAGGGAGAATTGGAGAAACTTCCTGGGTGGTGATTGAGGTGATGGTAAGCGAGGACAGTCTGTGGTTACAGAAACCGTGTAAGAGAGAATATTGTAGAGGTAGAATAGCGACATCAAAGAACAGCGCACTTACCGTGTGGAGGTTGAAGCAACGGTAAGCGAGGCGTGTTTTTTGACGAGGCTGTAGTACCGAAAGTCGTAAAGACAGAGAAGTGACGTCTCAGAGCAGCGTTCTTACAAGGAGGCGGTTGAGACCGTGGTGAGCAAGTCGGCAGCGGGAGCGGCTGTTGTGACAGAGACGATGGCAAGGGGCCCCCACTGAGACACCAAGTTTGACGTGACTGCACTAAGAACGTGTACTCCACGTAGAAATCCAGAATTACGGCATTCAGCCTGCGACTAGGGCGATGGGCACCTCCCCCACAGGAAGCCACGAGTTCACCCAAAGGCTCCACCACAGGGTAGGAGACTATTCGTGGCCAATTTCATCATCAAAGCCCTCTCTCTTCCTCCCTCACTTCTTTCACCTCTACCCCCTCCTCACTGTACACCCCTCAGCCTTCGTCTCTACCACCTTTCGCCCTCCGCCTTCCGTTCCCAGCTCTGTAGCTACCCTCTGCAGGTTTGAAGTTTCCCGGAGCGACTAAATAAAATACTTTTTTTTTCTCCCTCTGGCGAATGAAAGTTTCATTTCTGTGATTAATACCCGATTTCCCACGCCAAAGTGCGAAGGGGTGCGCCGCGTAAATGGATGAGCGGAATGGGAGGGGAAGGAGGAGGAGGAGGAGGAAGGGGGAGGGGTGAGCGAGCCAGAGAGGGCTTCGGTGGAAATTGCTTTCGCGGTGAATTAACTGTCATCAGGGAGATTGCAGATATTGCGGAAACCCTCAGGTGTAGCGAACGCTGCGGAAAAGGTAATGGCCGGAGAAGCTTTGGGAGTCGGAAGAAACGAAAAATCGGCCTGGCTCTGTTCGTATCTCAGCCGTGAAGCCAAATCATTGAAATGAAGACGTTTCATTTTCAGTTACCCAACCCCAGACACACATGAATAAAGTATATTTTTATAAATAATCCTTGAAATGGGATACATTTGAAAGAGGACGATTTCACATACATGTCTGTGATATATCTCGTTTGATTGATTGGTTGATTGATTGATTGTTTGTGATTCCGGGCGCGTCAACTACAGAGGTAATTAATCCCGTAAGTGTACTGCGTGTTTTTCCATCGAGAGGTGGCGGTGATCTTTCCCCGCTGGATGGCGAGATCCAGCGCCGACCTACCATCGACTAGCGGGGTTTCCCTCAACTAGGTATCTTCCACTAGTGGGGCACCATCCCAGCTGGGATAAGGTCGCAGCTCCCGACCGTTCTCCCGGTATGTATGGTAGTGTAGTGCAGGTTAGTGTACGTATAAGGGGGGAAGACAGGAGAGAGGAAAGAAAGATCGTGCGACCCGTGGCCCGTTTGTGAGGGGACTACTTCGGCATTCGCCGCGTGTTGTTCGGAGAAACCACGAAAAACTACCTATCAGAGCAGCTACCCGCTAGAATTCTCCTCCGGAGAGCGACTGAATTCGACCTAGTTGACAAGCTAGTGTCCTGCCACTGTCGGAACTCGAACCTAGGACCTCCCGGAACAGAGGGACTAGAGATATCTCGTTTGATTCGTTGTAAAATCACATTAAGAGAAAATAACAAATATCAAAAAATTCTACGTTTAAAGTTGTACATAAACTGGCAAGAAAAGCGATATTACTTAGAACTATCGATTGATTCTGGAAAGAGATGTGACATCCAATTAGTAAGTTGTATGCGCTTTATAAGAACAATGATAAAAAAAGTAGTTGAACGTGCCACCCGCACAACAAAATAAAAAATTGTAATTCAAGTTTGTATTCTTTTCTTTTGCATGATAACTTTCTAAAACATGACAAGCAGCGTTCCTTTCTCTTATTTACTTCAAGAGCGAGTCTAACTCAATGTCGCAATTCCAAGCTGGACCGTTCTCAGAAGTCGACACGGCTCCGCCCCGTGTCGTGGCCATCCCAGCCTCACGTTTCCCCAAGTGGACAGCCGCCCGCGCGCACACGTGTCAAGCGAGAGAACACTGGCCTTGTTCAAGGGCGAGCGCCCGCGACGCGGAAGCTGCATCTGTTCCGGAGCGGCAGCTCAAACAGCGCGCGGCGCGGCGCGGCGCGGCGGCTGCTAACAGATTGAAGAGGCGCTGCGGGCGGGGAGGAGGCGTGGAAGAGACGGCGCAGAGGGAGGAGGCTACGGCACAGTCTACGGCGGAGATGTGGGAGCGAGGGGTTGAGGCGAATGTGGAGGCAGACGAGGGGGCAGTTGGGTGGTGTGGCGGGACGGACTGGCGGCAGGAGACCGGAGGCGGTGGAGGCCCTGGAGGAGGCTCGAGCGGCGGGGAAGACGGTGACGGCGGGGTGGGTGGAGGGGCGGGGGGCGGAGCGGCCGGGAGGAGGGGCGGCGGAGAGGCGGGGCGGCGGGGGCAGCAGTTGCTAACAGATTGAAGAGGCGTTGCGGGCGGGGAGGAGGCGTGGAAGAGACGGCGCAGAGGGAGGAGGCTACGGCACAGTCTACGGCGGAGATGTGGGAGCGAGGGGTTGAGGCGAATGTGGAGGCAGACGAGGGGGCAGTTGGGTGGTGTGGCGGGACGGACTGGCGGCAGGAGATCGGAGGCGGTGGAGGCCCTGGAGGAGGCTCGAGCGGCGGGGAAGACGGTGACGGCGGGGAGGGCGGAGGGGCGGGGGGGCGGGGCGGCGGGGAGGCGGGACGGCGGGGGCAGCAGTTGCTAACAGATTGAAGGGGCGTTGCGGGCGGGGAGGAGGCGTGGAAGAGACGGCGGAGAGGGAGGAGGCTACGTCACAGTCTACGTCAGCGATGTGGGGGCAAGAGGTGGAGACGAATGTGGAGGCAGACGAGGGGGCGGTTGGGTGGTGGGGCTGTGGGGCGGGAGGGACTGGCGGCAGCAGACCGGGGGCGGCGGGGGCTGTGGAGGCCCTGGGAGAGACTAGAGCGAGGGGAGGACGGGGGGTGAGGCGAATGGCGGCGATGGGGGGCGGGGGGCGGGGCGGCGGCTGCTAACAGATAGAAGAGGCGTTGCGGGCGGGGGGGGAGCGTGGAACAGCCGGTGGAGAAGGAGGAGGCTACGGGGGGCGGGGCGAAGGGCAGCAGGCGGAGGGGCGGGGGAGGCGGGGCGGCGGGGTGGCGGGGGCGGGGGCGGGGGCGGCGCGGGTGGTGGCGTATTTATAAACTAATACTTACTGCACCAGAAGTCACAATTCTCAAGTAAAATCAGACTCTGAGATGCCTATACGATAGAAATAATCGAAGGAAACGCCACGGAAAGATAAGTGTGCGTACTGTATGAAATAGTGGAAAAAATCATTTTTAGAGATAAACTTTCAAAATGAACTTCATTATAATTGCTTTTGCTTACATCGTCATATTTTATGGTCTATCCTAACAACTAGAGTTGTTTATTCCAGTAGATTTATTTAGTTAAATGCCGGTACAAAAGTGTTGAAAATATTCGCAGTTCTTTGGGAGAGTTGACATTTTACACAACTGTTCACTTTTTGCGACCATACTTATTTCAATGTTGTGCATTACAAACAATGCAAAAAATAATATTTAAAATTCACACAAGCCATTAAAAAATGTAATATTTCTAACAATAATAATCACAATTGCGTCTTCAATACTGAGCTTGGGAAACATGAAACACTGTGAGGGAGTTAAAGAAGTATAAGTACGGCGTTCAATGCGCATTTCAACTTAATTTTGTCCCTTGTAAATTCACCACACTACGCCTGACAAACAGTTAATACACAATATAGTTGTATTTGCAATATTGTTTGAAAATGCGACAAACATCCGTCCATTGAACCTCGAGATAGTCAATGGTGCCGCGATGGCCTGAAGAGGGGGTGGGGGAAGCTGGCTCCCCTTGACTTTTGAAAGAAACAAAAAACGGAAATAGTAAAGAGCTTGATACTAAAATTATTGCTATAGAAATAAAAAAAAATTTCTTGTAGGGTCAATATGGTATTATAAATATAATAAATTGTAGAAAAGTATATCAATAATTTTATCACGTGTACTATTTGATTTTGTCACGATTATAAATCTGACAATTATATATGTCAGCATTTTTTAATAATGGGTCTGCTTTTTTTCGTTCCAACTTTCATGATTATTATAATTATGACAGAAACAAAATATCATTTGGTTGCAGTATGTACTACAATAAATTTCAATATTTTTGGTTAATTATTTTTATTGATAACTATTTTATTATTTTGGTGTCTTTCTTAAATTAGCTGCAGGCAGCGTATTTACAAAATATAATTCCTTGATTTCTAATCGGGTACATTCCCAGTATATAATTCTAATGGTGCGCTTAATAAAATCATAGTGGTTCCTATAATTTAGAGTCAGTTTACAATGAGTCCTCCTTACTCATTCCGAATACCAAATTCAACTTCTTAATTAACACTGTATTTATGACATGGTGCCTAACTTATAAAATCGAACATCGGAGCATTATAAAAAGTCAGCAAAAATCCAGAGTTAATCCTACCTTAAGTAGGTATCAGTTTAATACGATAGTTACGTTTAATATGATATGGATCAGTGTAATACGATGCAAAGTATCATGTTCAGTAAATCAATAAGCAATATAGTTGAATATTCATTTTCGTTTCAGAATGCGATCAACTCTAACATACAACAAATTTTGCGCCAGTCTGCTCCTGAGGATCCATTTCTATCTTCAATACGTGGTCAGCTTCATCAACTCGTGCATCTAAAATATCTTGTTTAGCAAAACAACAGGCATTTAATTTAGTTTGAAATTGCTGGCAACTCGAACATCGAACATTATGCAACAAACCCCGGGCAGTCTGCTCTCCCTAGAGACCACGACCAGACAATTCTGAGAAGTTATTCCACATAAACTCGCAGTCAGTTCAATTCGAATCCACTCACGCGATCACAATTCCATGTTTATCAATTCAACTGGCAATAAGTTAAATTTCCAATTAAGTTACTTATTGCGACCAATATCAATTCTACGAATCCGGACACACTTCTTTCGCAGGAGATCTCAGACAGGTGATCTTGATGAACCATTCTACTTTCAATACGCAGTTTCATCCAAGTCTAGCAGGCGCGTTGAAAATTTCAGGTTTAGCAACTCAATAGGCAAAATAGTTGAAAATCAATTTAGATACAAATTGCAACCAACACAAGCATCATGATTACAGAGAATCAGCGCTCTCAGGAAATCTCAAAGGATCTATCCTATATTCTATACAGTCAGTTCCAGCCTAGACCACTGAAACGTCCATAACTCCATATTTAGCTATGTAACTACCAGAATTTTTACATAATTTTCAAATTTCAACCAACTCTAACATCTGACAAGCATCAAATTCCAAAGGGGTTGTTCTTCCTAGAAACCTAACATAGACGATTCTGCGGAACCATCGCTTCAACATGCAGTCAGTTCTATTTTAGTATACCCATGCGATCAAAATTGCTTATTGCCCAAACAGTTGAATTTTCAATCTAGTTACAAATTGAACTAACTACAGCACTATTCGTCTAGACAGACAAAGCTCCCAGGAAACCTCACACAGACGATCCTGAGGAGCCATCCCATCATTATTCAGTCAGTTCCACCCGAGTTCAAAATTCCTTGTGTCACAATTAAACTAGCATGAATTTGCAATTTAGCTACAAATAGCAATTAACTCCAGCACCATGCTTCTAGACAAACAGAACTCCCAGGAAACGTCACACAGACGATCCTGAGGAGCCATTCCGTCAATACGCAGTCAGTTCCTCCCGAGTTCGCCTCGCGCGTGCAGAATCGCATTTGCAGCTACAGTGAGGCTTTTGGGCGGGACGGCGGCGCGGGCGACGGCGGGCGGGCGAAGGCGGGCGAACGACGGCGGGCGGGCGGGCGACGGTGGGCGAGCGAGGGCGGGCGGGCGACGGTGGGTGGGCGACAGGGGGGCGGGCGACGGTGGGTGGGCGACGGCGGGCGGGCGACGATGGGTGGGCGACGATGGGTGGGCGACGGCGAGCGACGGCGAGCGACGGCGAGCGACGGCGAGCGGCGGCGGGCGCGGGCGGGCGCGGGCGGGCGAGGGCGGGCGAGGGCGGGCGAGGGCGGGCGAGGGCGGGCGAGGGCGGGCGAGGGCGGGCGAGGGCGGGCGAGGGCGGGCGAGGGCGGGCGAGGGCGGGCGAGGGCGGGCGAGGGCGGGCGAGGGCGGGCGAGGGCGGGCGAGGGCGGGCGAGGGCGGGCGAGGGCGGGCGAGGGCGGGCGAGGGCGGGCGAGGGCGGGCGAGGGCGGGCGAGGGCGGGCGAGGGCGGGCGAGGGCGGGCGAGGGCGGGCGAGGGCGGGCGAGGGCGGGCGAGGGCGGGCGAGGGCGGGCGAGGGCGGGCGAGGGCGGGCGAGGGCGGGCGAGGGCGGGCGAGGGCGGGCGAGGGCGGGCGAGGGCGGGCGAGGGCGGGCGAGGGCGGGCGAGGGCGGGCGAGGGCGGGCGAGGGCGGGCGAGGGCGGGCGAGGGCGGGCGAGGGCGGGCGAGGGCGGGCGAGGGCGGGCGAGGGCGGGCGAGGGCGGGCGAGGGCGGGCGAGGGCGGGCGAGGGCGGGCGAGGGCGGGCGAGGGCGGGCGAGGGCGGGCGAGGGCGGGCGAGGGCGGGCGAGGGCGGGCGAGGGCGGGCGAGGGCGGGCGAGGGCGGGCGAGGGCGGGCGAGGGCGGGCGAGGGCGGGCGAGGGCGGGCGAGGGCGGGCGAGGGCGGGCGAGGGCGGGCGAGGGCGGGCGAGGGCGGGCGAGGGCGGGCGAGGGCGGGCGAGGGCGGGCGAGGGCGGGCGAGGGCGGGCGAGGGCGGGCGAGGGCGGGCGAGGGCGGGCGAGGGCGGGCGAGGGCGGGCGAGGGCGGGCGAGGGCGGGCGAGGGCGGGCGAGGGCGGGCGAGGGCGGGCGAGGGCGGGCGAGGGCGGGCGAGGGCGGGCGAGGGCGGGCGAGGGCGGGCGAGGGCGGGCGAGGGCGGGCGAGGGCGGGCGAGGGCGGGCGAGGGCGGGCGAGGGCGGGCGAGGGCGGGCGAGGGCGGGCGAGGGCGGGCGAGGGCGGGCGAGGGCGGGCGAGGGCGGGCGAGGGCGGGCGAGGGCGGGCGAGGGCGGGCGAGGGCGGGCGAGGGCGGGCGAGGGCGGGCGAGGGCGGGCGAGGGCGGGCGAGGGCGGGCGAGGGCGGGCGAGGGCGGGCGAGGGCGGGCGAGGGCGGGCGAGGGCGGGCGAGGGCGGGCGAGGGCGGGCGAGGGCGGGCGAGGGCGGGCGAGGGCGGGCGAGGGCGGGCGAGGGCGGGCGAGGGCGGGCGAGGGCGGGCGAGGGCGGGCGAGGGCGGGCGAGGGCGGGCGAGGGCGGGCGAGGGCGGGCGAGGGCGGGCGAGGGCGGGCGAGGGCGGGCGAGGGCGGGCGAGGGCGGGCGAGGGCGGGCGAGGGCGGGCGAGGGCGGGCGAGGGCGGGCGAGGGCGGGCGAGGGCGGGCGAGGGCGGGCGAGGGCGGGCGAGGGCGGGCGAGGGCGGGCGAGGGCGGGCGAGGGCGGGCGAGGGCGGGCGAGGGCGGGCGAGGGCGGGCGAGGGCGGGCGAGGGCGGGCGAGGGCGGGCGAGGGCGGGCGAGGGCGGGCGAGGGCGGGCGAGGGCGGGCGAGGGCGGGCGAGGGCGGGCGAGGGCGGGCGAGGGCGGGCGAGGGCGGGCGAGGGCGGGCGAGGGCGGGCGAGGGCGGGCGAGGGCGGGCGAGGGCGGGCGAGGGCGGGCGAGGGCGGGCGAGGGCGGGCGAGGGCGGGCGAGGGCGGGCGAGGGCGGGCGAGGGCGGGCGAGGGCCGGCGAGGGCGGGCGAGGGCGGGCGAGGGCGGGCGAGGGCGGGCGAGGGTGGGCGTGGGCGTTCGGGCAGGCAGGCGGGTGGGCAACGGCGGGCGGGCAACGGCGGGCGGGCGACGGCGGGCGGGCGACGGCGGGAGACGAGTAAACATGTTCCCCTATTCTGTTTGACCGCGGCGCCGCGCCCAGGTGTTGGCTCCCGGCGCGCGCGACGTCCTCCCCGCCCCCCTCCGCCCCCCTCCACCCCGATCCGCCCCTCCACGACAGAACGGGAGTGCGGGTTATAGTAGCGCCAGACGCCTTCCGCGCCTACTGAGCTGCTGCCGCCCACGCCCCGCTCCAAAGAGGTCCTCGAGGCGGACGCGGAGCTGCGCGTGTTTGACAACCAACACAACGCACTGCAGCCATGCACGCCCTAGCAGGCACAGGAAGGAGCCTGAACATTTGGAAAAGAGCCCCCGTCCCTCTAAGTAATACAAGCAGTTTATGCAATTAGTTTGTAATGTAAAGCTTTATGGCATCAGTCCATGGTTTGAAAACAATCGACTTGAGGAGCGAGTTTTCAAATTTGTTCCAATGAAATGAAGCAACATCATAAACAAGTTGCATACGCCATTGTTTTGAATGACACCATTATAAATTTATAAGACAATCAAACTTAATTTTGCGAAACAACTTTACTGTGATGTCTCGGATATTTTACATCCGTGACATCGCTGACATGATTGCCGCTCTGACATCACTTGGATTGGCTGAATGAGTGATGTAACGTATTAAATAAACGAGAACTCGTTTAAACGAGGTTAATGAAACGTGGTTTTTATACCGATTTTGGCTATTCTACTTATTGTAGAAATAATACAATGAGCTATTTATAGCATTTAAACGGATCTGCGAGTAGATCAAAGAAACGTGCAGCTTTCTAAAGATCTCTAACTAAACATGCGCATCAGAGGTCTGTTTGTTTGTTTTTCTTTCAGTTGGGTCAAGGTTTCACTCTGGTATTGAACCTTTACAATGGAAATGGTAGTCCCCAAAAAGTATTACAGGTAAAAACTTTTATTGTTTATTTCCCCAATTCCTTCTTGTAGAACTAAAATGCATATCGAACATTTTTCGATTTTCTTCTACGCAGATCAAATCCCGGCATCGCTCTTTATTGCTCGTATTAATGACGCAGTACGGCCCACCTTTGAGGCATGTTTCAATAAAATATTTGGGATGAAGTCCTTGCAGCACTTCTTTCGACACCTTTTAGAAGTATTGTTTATCTGCACGTTCCCTATTAAATAGCTTACAAAATAAAGAGATCTTACAAAACCTCTGACAAAATCTTAAATGTCCTTTTTTCACATTAGAACTAAATGATGGAGAGACGAAATAATTTGCACTTGTTCGAATGAATAACTATCTAAAATTCAGAGTTCAAAGATGTTTATGTTAAATTATATTTCAAGGCTAAACTATTTTGAATCTTCAAAGCTGAACTAATATCTAATTAACTTAAAAGTAGTATATAAAAAATGTTAAAGTTCGTATTTTGATCAGCGAACAAGTACTATATGCACTTCTCTGATATTGTAACGCAAAATGCACAAATGATGATCTGTTTGTCATTAAGATGTGCTATCAACTAATTTTGTTAGAACAAAATGTCTAACAAATTCTAATTTTTATGCGTAGTGTAAAATCAATATGTTTGTATAAATCCTTTAAAGACAAGAGACGAAATTACAATACTGTAATAAACCTGACCGATACCATCTTTGTGAGCTTCATTACGAAAATCTGTTTACGAGCAGCAAGGACGACAGTTCCCAAGAAAACAAGCCCGGCGCTGACCCACATAGCCAAGAGCGTGACCGCGCGGAGCGACCACGGCTGAGAAGGCCGGCTCTTGCAGCAACCAAGGCGGTAGGATCTCCTCGCCCTTTCTTACTCTTGGCCCGTCCCCTTGCTGCGCACCTACCCCAACCGACTTTTCCTTCTTGTGCGTCCTCCCTGCAGCGGCTTCCGACCCTTCCCTGCGTCCTCTCTTCCCTGCTTCCGCCCTTTCCCGCCTCCGCCCTTTCCCGCCTCCGCCCTTTCCCGCCTCCGCCCTTCCTCGCCTCCGCCCTTCCTCACCTCCGTCTTTCTCTGCCTCCGCCCTTCCCCGTCCCGGCCTTCTCCGCCTCCATCCATCCCGCTCTCAGACCAACCCCGCCTCTGCCCTTCCCCGCCTTCGCCCTTCCCCGCCTCCACCCGTCCCCGCCTCGGCTCTTTCCCGCCTCTCCCCTTTCCCGCCTCCGCCTTACCTCGCCTCCGCCCTTCCTTGCCTCCGCCCTTCCTCGCCACCGCATTTCTCTGCTTCCGCCCTTCTCCGTCTCCATCCATCCCGCTCTCAGACCAACCTCGCCTCCGCCCTTCCCCGTCTGTATCATTCCATGCCTCCGCCCTTCCCCGCCTCAGACCTCCCTCGCCTCCACCCTTCCCCGCCTCCTTCCTTCCCCGCCTCTACTCATCTCCACCACCTTTCCACGCTTCTGACCTTCCCCGCGGGGCGCCATTCTCCACCCTACCCGTCCCCGCCTCCTCACTTCCCCGCTTCCGCCAGTACTCGCTGCTGCCCTTCCCCGCTGCTGCTCTTCCTGGCCTCAACCAATCTCCGCCACAAACATCCCTTCCTTAAGTATCCCCCGCCTCAGCCATTCCCCGTTTCCACCCTTCCCCCTCTGCCCATCCTCCCTCCGCCCTTCCCCATCTCCGCGCATCTATGCCTCCGCCATTTACCGCTGCAGACATTTCCTGCCTCTGCCCCTCCCTTTCTTTCTCCCCGAACCACCCACCGCTGCGTCGCTTCCACCCGGTGCCCGCCCTGTTCCGCTCTCGCCGCCGAACTGCACCGCTGTGTCCCGCCTTCCCCGCACCGCCCCCGCCAGGGCGTCGCCGCTAATTTCGACGCGGCGCCTCCGACAGGGCGCGGGGCATTATAGTAATGGAGCCTCCCCTCCCTTCTCCCTTCCCCTCCCGCTCCCTCGTCCCTCTCAGTCCCCAGACGCGCAAAGCGAAGCCGGCGCCAGAAGAATAAATATACAAGCGAAGAAAAATGAATCGGATGTAACGATGATCCCCACCTCCCCGCCACGTCTTCCTTCCCCACCCCGTGGCCTCGCATCTCCTGCTGCTCGGCACCCGCCTCACCCCCTCTCACCCCGCCACCCCACTCCCGTCGTCCTCCGTTCTTCTCCTGAGCTTCCCGGAGCCTCCTTCTGGGTCTCGTGACAAATTGTTGGTCTCACCCCTTTCAGACCGAATTGAAAAATTTCCTTTTTCCTTCCGCGCTCGCAGCGCCCCTGGCGAGCGTCTGCGGAAGCCGCAGCGCGGAGCGGGGGCGAGGGGTTGGTGGCGGGGAAGCGGTGAGGGCGGGGTGGGGCGGGGGAGAGGCGGGGAAGGACTTACGGCATAGCCCACACGCCGACAAGCAGGCTCAGGCGCGGGCGGGCGAGGAAGCTAGATGAAAAATAATATGTTGCAGTCTCGCCGCTGATGAAACGGTCTTCTTACGGGGGCGGAAAGGAACCGTGTACCTGTTGAGATATTCTGGTGATTCGCGGCTTAGCACTGTAATTCCGCAACGCGGCTGCTGACGCCGAAAATTTGAATGACGGGGTCTCGCGCCCGACCTTTCCTTTGGCGGGAGAGGACTTCATCTAGTTTCGGGGCTGAATTGAAATGCTGTTTCTGCGTTTCCTTCCTGCTTTCTGGCGACAGCCTTTAGAGCAGGAAATATATTCACAGGCGTGAGACTTAATGTAAACGCAGTCACGAAAATAAGGCTGGTTGAAGTGGCTTAATTTTGTCTCAAGTTCTTTAGAAGCTATGTGTAGTGACAGATATATTAAAATTAGATTCTTACTTTTTAGGTTTTTATTGCTTATGTATTCTTATTTATTGAAGTGATTAAAGTGACTATTTCACTCATGTCTATCCGCGTCGTAAGTAGCCAATGGTAAGCCTGGATATATTCAAATTAAACCAATCCCAGATGTTTATCGCCATCAGCTTGTTTACCTTTTTTTATCGCTGTAAAACCTTTATTTACCTTTTCAAGATAACGATAGCAATTGTTTCACCTCCAAAATAGCTCTTGTGCATCAATATAATATTAAAATGTGTGGTTTTGGTAATGTTTAAAACTCTGAAATAGAATCTATTATTAAGGATTCAGTGCCGAAAAACAGCAAAAGGAACAGAAAAAGTGTGTAAAAGAAATTTCAAGAAGTTTGTCAAGACAGAAAATACAAATGGACAGCACAAACTACAAATGAAGAAATTACACATGTTTTAGGCTATTAATATACGAAGATTAGATTGTGAAGAGTACAAAGAATATGCCATCAAAACTATGTGGAACGTTACAACCAAAATTATTCAGGAAAATACTTTAATGAGTACACACGTGTGTTCAATCCATTCAAAATTGACGACTTCCGCTGCTAATTCATCTTGTACATCTTCCATTTCAAATACTTCTATGGAAGACCAAAACTTGGAAACCAACTTCCTACAACTTTGATGATTGTGCTTTTAATAAATGTTCTTGTCAGTAGTCTTGTTAGAATTGTTTTCCGAAAGTTTGATTACCATAAAATTGAAACATATTTGAAATCATTTTCTGCATTAAACTGTTATTCAAATGTTACTTGATTATAAGTTATTCCAGGAGGCAGTGATAAGTCGGAACTGAATGAAAGGTTTTCATTTTTCGGTTGTAATTTTGAGTAACATTTCCCTTTTTCGTAATTCCTGTGATTTAAATTATCCTTTCAAATCATGTAATGTGTTAATTCGTGAAATAGTCACACTAAATATCACTCTAAGTGCTGTGCTAGCCGGTAAATTCACTCCTCGCTACGCGAGTCGTGAATTTACCGGCTAGCACAGCACTTCTCATGATATTACTTATGATAATAATATTGGTGGCAGTTAGAAACGGAATATCAATTTTGTTTCAGTATGTGTTATCCTATCCATTTGAGTTTTATTTAGAATAATTGGCAGTGTGTACAATTATCTGTATTTAAAATGCATTGAAAATGAATAAAAAAGTATTTGAAAGATGTCTGAAAAGTGTTGATAATTGAAAATAACCGAAAGCTTTTGAAAAAGAAGGGTAAGACGTCAATGTTTCTTGAGTGACATTAAGTTGTGTATAAGAAACCAAGGGTTAAATAAGACCCACTTTGAATACACTTCAGTAATATATTAATACACACTCAAAAAATAATAATCAAACCGTCAAATCAGAATAAATAATGTTGATCCTTATTTACATTTTAATAAATTACTTTAGTAAATAAACCATTAAGTATAAAATATTATTTTTGCTTATCAGATTTATTTATAACAGGCACATATCAGTTCCCATTTATTGCCACTTTCCACGTTGATTAGTGGTTAAAAATAAAAATAAATATTTAATTCGATTACAAAATTATTGTTTCGACGGTGAATATGAATGCTGACTCAACTCAGAATGCTACTTTCGAGAACAAGAAGCTTCCAAAATTACTACCGTATGATTTGGCGGCATCTATTGCGAGCCGAGACGACTGAGTTAGCGTTGCAACATAGCATCCTCGGTGTGTCCGCGACTTGAACTGTAGTGCACAGAGCCTGCACACTGTCGAGACCCAGGTTTTTAACTTCTTCCGCAAAGAGAGCGCACATCGCGGAATGGCTAATTGATTCATTGTTAGTGATTCCGGACGCGTCATCTGCTAAGGTCCTTAGTCCCGTAAGAGTAGTTCAGTTTTTTCCCCTAGGGATGTAGCAATGATCTCCGGAGATGGTAATCAACCTACCGTCGGCCAGCAAGGTTTTCTCCAGCCAAGTATCTACCACCAGTGGGGCACTGCCCCAGCCGGGATAAGCTATGAGCTCCGATCGGTCTCCCCGCATGTGTGGTAGTGTAGTGCATGTTAGTGTGTGTGTGTCTACAGGGTGAGGATAGGACAATGAAGGGGAATAAAAGATCGCACGCGGTCGGAGGTACTGCTTCAGCATTCGTCCACTGCTGACAGGAGATACTACCGATCAGAGCAGCTAGCTGCTCTAATTCGACCTAGCTGACAAGCTAGTGTCGAAAACCCTGCCACCGTCGCGACTCGAACCTACGACCTGCCGGTCAGAGGCACTGCAGCGACGTCAGTCGATGCTCTGAGCCACCTCTCCCGACCGCGGCGGCCGACGAGTGGCCGCCAACTTGTCCTCGGAGATCTAACAACGTCAGCGCGAGGCGGAAAGTGTCCATTTCCGCTCGTTTCTCATCGCCATCGCGCGGGTAAAAGGCTTCCGAAGACAAACTCTCCCCGCGAGCGGGGCGGAGGAGAGGGAGGAGGGGCGAGGTTAGGACGGGGAGAGGGAGGGAGGGCAGGGCGCTTTGGAAAAACGACCTCCGGCCATCGGGGCCCTCTCTGTAGGGCGCTCCGGGCCCGCTCGGTCACGCACGGCGGGAGGAGCTCGCCATCAATAAGGACATCGGAGGCGCCTCTGCGCCCCGGCCTCCGCGCCCCGCTCTTCTCTTATCCTCCCCGCCGCCTCTATCCTCTCCCTACTCCGGCGGTCCGGCGCCGGTAATTGCCCGCTTCCTGGGCCGCGACGGCCGAAAAATCGCCGCCCACTTTGCGCTGGCGGCGAACGCCCCGCGCCCGCCTACGTGCCGGGCCGACGACCTATCCCTGCGGTACGCCGGAGCGCGCCCCGCCGTCTTCGTACATCGTACTTCGTACTACGTTCATCGTACTTCGTACTACGTACATCGTACTACGTACATCGTACTTCGTACATCGTACATCGTATTTCGTACATCGCACATCGTATTTCCTACTTGGTACATCGTACTTCGTACTAGTACATCGTACTTCGTACTACCTACATCGTACTACGTACTTCGTACTACCTACATCGTACTATCTACCTCGTACTTCGTAATACGTACATCGTACTTCATACATCGTTCTTCGAACAGGCCCGCCATCTTCGTTGGCGCCCGGCTATGTGCGGGACCGACGCCCTATCCCTGCGGTACGCCGGAGCGTGCCCCGCCATCTTCGTACTCCGCGATCCAATCCGAGAGCGCGTCGGCCCCTTGAGTGGGGCACGGAATTTACAAAACGGACTCGCAACGGACGCTCAAAGTTCGTGAGTCGTTTTACGCATATTCATTACTTTCGTTTTAGTTTTAATCGTCCGATGCACAATAGTTTTCGATTGAGTTTTGGTGTTCAATATAGCTAAATACCTGCTTCACGTGTCCACGGTTCTTTCCGACGAAAGATCAATGAGAGTAGGAACATGACAGGTTTGACGGTTCCTGATACAATTGTCGACAAGCTTTACGAAGTAAGTGATTGACACTTCCGATTTGGAAATATCCGATATTTATTGAGAGGAAAACCTTCGTCAATGGGATAAATGGATGTCGAATGGATAAGATCTTTATTTCGTAACTCGATGGTTCTTCACGACGTCGACTCATTTTGTGCTTGGAATTTTCAGCAATTCCACTTTCGTAGTTCACATACGTTCATGATTATATTTATGTTAATTTCTGTGTTTCTAATTAGACAGAAATACTTTATTATTTACAAAGATTAAATGAACAAATTCTTGATAAATATTTATGTAACAATGTTCAAAGGAATAATCTCAACACATCTCAACCACTGGTCAAAACTACGAAGATGGTAATCTTACAAGGAACTCACTGAAGTCAATGTACTTGGATCATTGATTTTTATATATTATCTGATTCCCATGTTGTGCCGAAATTGGTAAAACGTGGCCTGTGCAATGATTCCCAAATTATGCCGAAATCGGTAAAACGTGGTCTTTGCACTGCTGAAAACCTGATTCATACAAAATACGACCACTACGTTTGTTGATACACCTCGTACGTTTAAAGTGAAGAAAACCTTCGAATTCATATAGAATTTGATAATATTTTACAACAGGAAACTACGGTATCTTGATATCAGCTAAAGACAAAAGGTCAACAAGAAAAGTCATCCGAGAATCACAACAGTTTTTCGATATTTCAAGGCAAATCGGAGTGATCACGCCAAAATCTGAAAGGACAATGCAGAATGCTACTTTAACCAAGAGACGTTTAAATAAGATAATCAATAATTCGGGCTAGTATACATTCGTATCAAGTAAAAATTATATTATAATGATTGCCTTTACGAAATTCCCAAAGAATATTGACCACCATAATTTCATTCCGTTGTTTTTTCATCGACAAATTAAATGACAGAATACACTACGAAAACCTGCCGAACAGATGACTACATGATTTTAAACAACAAACCAGTGCAGTGCACATGTAGTGAGCATGACTACACTCACATTCACATTGCTCGGGAGGTTCCACCTGACTTTTTTTTACGGGAGAGGATTTTAAAAGTTTAAAGCTATCTAATAATCCTAGGCAAAATGCAACGCCATTTTCTTCACAGAAGGCTTTCTAAGTCTGATTACAAAACTTTTAACATATTGTAAATGTGACAAGCAGCCCGAACCCGACAAAACATACGTTTTGCCAAAAACTGTCACAACTTCGTCATCCCGAGGGCCGCCATTTTAATGAGAGTGCGTTTGAATATTCCGCGCAGCCTGGCGACAAAACAAGCGAGCGGCGCGCTCTCCGGCAGGGGCTCATCCGTGAGGAAGATCCTCGGGCGGCGCCTCGCGCACTATTTCCCAGCAGAATAAACGTCTCGCGGTGGCGAAATAAATCACACGGAACGACTGCGCTGGCGCCAGCGATCCGGCTGCCAGGGCTTGTTTTTAGGAGGCGGTGGCGGCGCCGTAACCACGTTGCCAGTCCACAGCGCTTCGTCTTCATTGAGCAACTGCAGTGCGCCCACGTGCCTGCGGCCTTGACCTGGCTGTCTCCACTCTCCACTCGGTGGACTGTTTCCGCACTGTCCGACGGGTAGGAACCAACTAATAAATTTATTTAATTTTACACGAGTTCTCGGAGAGTCTTTGAATGTTTTCTACCTTAATGCAAGCAGTCGTTTTGTTGTTGATGTTCCAAAAAGTGTTTTTATTTTTACAGAAATATTATTGCTTATTATTCCCATGGATGCAGAGCTCCATACACACTGCCTAACTTGCCTGGATCGACAGGATCGTGGTTACAAGGGAAATATGAAAACAGTTTAATACGAGTAATACTACATGTTCTGGACCTGGCTGTCTCCACTCTCTGGGCAGTTTCAGCACTGTCGGACGGGTAGGGCACGAACATTTTCGATGGGGAAAGGAACTAAGTAATCTATATATTCAATTATATGCCAGTTCTCGGAGCGTGAATATTTTCTACTTCAATGCAAGGAGTCGTTTCGTTGTTGAGTTTCCGAAAAATGAATTCATTTTTCACTGATACGTAATTATTTATTATTCCCGCAGATATGGAGCTCGATATACACTGCGTAATTTACCTAGATCGAGAATTACGTGGTTAGGAGGGAAATATGAAAACAGTTGAATGCTGCAGATCTTTTATGGAGGGAATTATGAAAGGGAATTATGGGGGAGAAATATGAAAAAAAAGAAACAGAGAAAAAGTAACATCTAGTTACCTAGTTAATAAGAAATTCCGAATCATTAAAATTGCTGCCTGTGACCACGTACCGGCAGCACACCTACAGCCTTGACCTAGCTGTCTCCACTCTCTAGGCCGGTGGTGTCAAGGTTTGCAGCTAGTGGCAGTGGCACGCCTTGCGGCACCGTGCCATGCCACGAGCTCCTCTGCGCCACTAGCGTCGGGAGAGGAAACTATTAGTCACCCCGCCGTTTTACAATAGTGATGGCGTTGTCTCTTGCGGCGGGGTGATGAACTGCGTGGAGAGGCGATTTCGTCGTGGCACAAGTGCCACGGACTCCCGCTCGTGACATCGACCTTGACAACACTGCTCTCCGCTGTTTTAGCACTCTCTGACCGGTGGGGCAAGAAAATTTCCGATAGAGGAAAGGAACTAACTAATCAATGTTTATAATTACATGTCAGTTATCGGGAAGTATTTGAATATTTTCTACATGAATGCAATGAGTGATTATGTTGTTGAGATTCTAAAAAATGAATTTATTTCTCACTGATACGTTATTATTTATTTCCGTCGATACGGATTTCGATACACACTGCATAACCTATCTAGATCGAGAGGATCGTGGTTACGAGGAAATATGGAAACAGTTGAATAGTGCTACATGTTCTCTGAAGGAGGGAATTATGAAAGAGAATTATGGCAGAAAATATGAAAAGACAAACCGAGTCAAGTTAACATTATTTAATTAGTATATAAGTAAGTCTTAATCATTAAAAGTTGGTAAAAGTAAAGTCTTGTATGTACCACGGGCGTTAACTAGTTCTTATGATCTCGAGCCACAAAAAGCTCTCAAGCTTTTTTCCGCTGCTCGAATATTAGAACTCTTATAACGCCGTTGCTGCACAAATAACTATTGTCCTCTACCAGGAATTGTACTAAAGATCACCTTCTCCGCGGGTTTTGTCCTTGTATTCTTAGTTTGAGGATCAGGATATGTAAAAATAATTCAGTGCAACGTAGTGATTTGTTTGCTTGAAATTCCCACTGCATTAAATTGCGTCATGAAATGTATCTTTTGCGATACTTTTACGTGCAAAATCTCATTCAGAACCGAATGAACCAACCATTCTGTACAAGACTTGCAAGTAAAAGGAACGTGTCCCAATGAAAAGAGATATTTCAAGAAGACTGAGCACCTTTTTATGTTGAAAAGCGTTCTGTTTTTCCGGTGGTTGCACCCACTTCACATAAACACGCTGTTTGTATGAATTCCAAGGGTATGTCAGAGTTAGTATGACTGCTTAGAACTCAGAAGACAGAAAACTCTTCAAATAGAATAATTCATAAGTCCACACTGAAAGAGAAATGGGTCATTGCAATTCGCAGCACTTTTGTACATCCGTTACACCCTACCCTCTTGATGATAATGGGCGAAAACCCTTAGCTCTCACAAGAGATATTCTTACCCCCAAAGAATTATAATATTTTGTACCAAAAATTCGCTTTCTTTCAGTCCATACATTGCTTGATATTTAGAAGCTTACAGAAGCATTTAAAAGAATTTGTCACGTCCATGAAGTGAGACTGTGCTGTCTTGACAACAAACTACACATACATTTTGTGGATAAAAAATGAGCGGACTATTGAAGAGCTAATACTAGCAGGAGCAAGCAGAAGGACAACGCTACGGAAAAAGCAACAAATTTCACTGGTCTTGCGCGCCAGGAACTGGTACAACGAGATCTTCATTTTGTCCATAAATTAGAATTAAACGAGAACCATTTCCCTAGAAAAATGATATTTTGCACAATTGTGACCATTGTGCATTAAAAAGCAGAAACACACATTGGAAGCATTCTCATTTTCTGTAGTGTCTTCGGTATGCAACTCACACAAATGATATTTGCTTTGCTTTATTGAATTACCACCGTACTTATGTAGAGAAAGCAAAATGTTTCATTTTATAAACATTGCCACCCCCGCTGGCGTACGTGTGAGGTGAAGGAAAGGCACAAACGGAGCCCGAAGGTAGTACTCCCTCTCTTCCCCTCCCCTCGTCCATCGAACGGTGTGTCGAAGTCTCCACGCTCAGAGCAAGGTGTGGTGGGGGAAGGAAGGGAGCGGAGGGGGGAAGGGAGGGGCGGAGGGGGAGGGGCGGGGGAGGGGCGGGGAGGGGCGGGGGAGGGGCGGGGGAGGGGCGGGGGAGGGGCGGAGGGGGGATGGGGAGGGGACGATGGATGAGGGAAGGGGAGGGGCGGGATGGGGAAAGGTGGGGTAGGAGGAAGAAGGGGACGTGACGGAGGAGGAAGGGAGAGGACGGGGAAAGGAGGAGATGGATGGGGGAAGGGGAGAGGACGGAGGGTGAAGGGAGGTGACTCAGGGAGAAGAGGAGAGGACGGAAGGGGAAGGGAAGCGGTCGGATGGGGAAGGGAGGAGACGGAGGGGCAATGGAGAGGACGGAGGAAAGATGCGACGGAGGAGGGAAGGGAGGGGGACGGAAGGGGGCGAAGGGGAAGGGGACGGTGGGGGAGCGGACGGAGGAGGAAGGGACGGAGGGGGTGGGGTGGAGGGGTGGGGACGCAGGGGGAGGGAGGAGACGGAGAGAGAAGAGGAGAGGACGGAAGGAGAGGGGTCGGAGGGGGAAGTGAGCGGACGGAGGGGGGAAGGGAGGGGAGGGGCGCGCGAAATTCGACGCTGCGGCGCCGCCAGGTGAAGGCAGAGTAATGAGCCGCCCTCCCTTTCGTCCCCGCCGCCCCGACCAAGAATTTTTCATTAAGCGCCCTCCGCCGCGCTGACAAACAACGCTGCGGCGAGGTCACCCTCGAAGCAGGGCTCAGGGGGCCACCGGAAGTGAGCGGGCGGTGGTGACTGTGTTACGACCCTTAGTCGAAGCAACCATTTTTACATTAGAAGAGTCAAGGTTTAAATTTTAAGATTTGTGCAGAACAGAAGTTCTGCACATGTTCATATGTATGAAAATGTTTCGAGACGTTCTTCAAAGTTCCATGGTAGCTAGAAGTTAATATAAAAACATGTGTTCATGTGTTTTTACAACACTTGATTTTGCTGAACGGAATGACACGTTTACGGAAGATATTGAAATTATTATCATTATGGAATGTCATAAAATGTCATAAAATGTAAATTTAGAAAACAATAAAGGGGACAGATTTTAACATTTAAAAAATACAGATATTTCCCCATATCAGAAGACTACATGCGGTTTTTTAATATGTCAATCATTTTCATTCCTTGAAGCTGTTTGTGTAGATTTCATAATCAAATTTTGAAGCTCGTTTTAAGTTCTGACATTTATTTAAG
The DNA here is from genome assembly GCA_031308135.1 of Acheta domesticus. Lineage (NCBI taxonomy): Eukaryota > Metazoa > Arthropoda > Insecta > Orthoptera > Gryllidae > Acheta > Acheta domesticus. The sequence goes on from JAHLJT010009355.1 coordinate 117,714,633, forward strand.
CACTTGATAACAAATATATTTCCGCCAGAAGATACTGCTTCTTCTCATCTCATATTTATTATGTTTTCGAACACTTTATACACTGTTATTGTTTAGAATATTTTCTATTCTTTCTCGTTAGAAAATAGAGAATAAATAATGGGACATACATATTGTACGTTACCTGAAACAATTGTATAGATAGTACAGTGGAGGAGGAATACTGCAAATAAAGCAAGAGGATGTTATCCCAAGAAATTTACAACACTCCTGTTCTAAAACGACATTCCCAGAAGAACAAATAGCTCTTAAGATAAGGAACGTAGCCAATTCTGCGGGTCTCAACCGGCATCAGGGACGACGGTGGCGGCATCACACGAGGATCTCCAAATTGAGACCCAATTTCGCTGGCCCCAATCAAGCGAGTCTCGCCTACCTGGCACAGGGCTCAGCTGGCGCCTCACAGTAGCCCGAAGTAGATCGAAAGAAGTACAAAAAGTTGTACAAATAATTTTAAAAAATGGTGCAATTCTTATTTGAAGCAAACCTCAAGTCATAACAGAGTTTATTCTTCAATACATTTTATTTCAATACAATCGGTTTCGATGCCGATTGTTCCTTGGGAAAGTGGCATAGATGTCAATCAAAAGTTTAGCGCTCACGTATTTGAATGTTATATTTCATACAGGGTTAAGGTGTAACATCGCATTTTTGTGGCATTTTATTACACTTTAGAAAGTCTTGATCAAATCCATGGTCTACGCTTGCCAAATAGGGGAATTTCAGCGCAAACCAAAAATATCTCCCAAAAGTACAAAATGTGTATCTTCGTAGAGCAGCGCTAGATTAGGATTAGAGACATGCCACACACACACATACGCACACACACCCTCACATGTGCCGCCCAAAGAAGAGCACTTCTAAAATGTTCATAAAAACTTCTGCAAACATTTAAAATCGTCAAAAAATGACTTAATATAAACCTAACTTGGCACGAGCTAAATCACTTGACTACGTATAAGCAATAGGAGATACGGCAGTAGTAAACCAAACAAGCAGAACAGCCAAACGCCGCCAAGAGAATTGCAGTAGTCAACGGCATGAGCGCGCCGAATGGCTAGTGTTTTCCCTGTCTTGGGTTTGAATTTTATGATACAGGTCAGTCATACAGTGATTATCATGTTTCTTTTAGCACGTGTACTGCTATCGTCTTTAGTCACTTAGAAGTAGTACTTGTTATACCGCGGAGGTTGCTGTGTTCTTTCTCTTTCTACTGTTTATGTGAGATCTGGTGCAGACTTTCACGTAGACTTGATAGACTCCTCTTCCAGATATTTCCAGGTTGCCGGTGAGGCAACTTACCAGCCGAGTCAAGCTCTAAGCTCAGTACATGTTTGATAGTACAGTGTGAGCAAGTGTGTGTGCATGTGTGGTGTGGTGTGTGTGTTTCTTGTGGATAAGGAGAGAGGATGAGATTATGAGAAATAGAAAGGAAAAATCGCGTAAGGTTCGTGGTTCGTTTTGTAGAACATTTCTTGCGGGTTTGCCTAGTTTTGATCGAAGAAATCATGGGACACTAGCGATCTGCTCTGATCGGTAGTGTCCCACGATTTCTCCTCCAGATAGTGGTTGAATTCGTCCTAGGTATTTAGCTAGTGTCGAACATCTTCCACCGTTTGGACTCAAATTCTAGGACCGTCCGGTCAGAGTCACAGGAGTGGATGATGCTCTGATGATGGATGATGCCCTAATATCATTCAACCGGTAACAGTTATAGAAGCCAGTAAGGTTAGTAATGTGTAAGCAGAAACCGTGGCAGAAATCAGTACAGTAACTATGTTCTCTAAGGATCTTGTGAAGAAGATCAACATGGGGTTCATTACCGCGTTTGTTAAATGAGAAATCAAAAGTTTTGTATCCTATTAACTTAAGAAAAACATTGTATTACCATCAGATTTAATCATTTAAGTACAAAACAAATATTCTCTATAAATACAGAATTCTGCCAATGAGCCCTAAAACGACAATCGTACTATTTTATTTTATAATATGCGTGATGAATAACTGAAAATTGCAAGAATTGAGAAACGCAATTGCAAAAATAGTTAGGAATTACTTTAATTATATATACCGGGAACGTGCATTTGTTACAAATAATTTACCGTGGATTGCTTTGAAAATATATTTGAACAAGAACCTCTACTTTTATTGAGAGTCGGGAGTCAGCAGAAGTCCTTCTGACTCTCTTGCTTTGCGGCTCTAATGCGATGCACTGGATACAGTAACCTATTTACGCCCCTGGCAGAATTGAAAAATGTATTTTCGAAATGATCGTGCGCGTTCTGAATTTAATTGCACATATTGAATTTAACTGTACGCGTTAAATTGCAATGCAAGTACTCAATTGACTTGTACGTCCTGAATCGAATTGCACGTTCGGAATTTCACTACGTGCTGAATTTAATTACTTGTGTTGAATTGAACTGCACACACTGAATTGAACTACACATGCTGAATTGAACAGCATATGTTGAATTGAATTACACATGCTGAATTGAATTGCATGTGTTAAATTTCAATGAAAGTTCTCAACTGAATTGCAAGTCCTGAACTGAACTGCACGAACGAAATTGAACTGCACGTGCTGAATTGAACTCCACGTGTTGAATTGAACTGCGCGCGTTGAATTGAATGGCACGTGCTAAATGGGATTCCACACGCCGAATTGAATCGCAAGGCTTGAATTGCACTGCATGCCCACACGACTCTGCTCCGTAGCTCCACTTTGATTGATTGTTTGATTCGTGTTTCCGGGAGCGTCAACTATTTGGGCCATTAGTCCCGTAAGTGTAGAGTGTGTTTTTTCTCGGGAGGTGGCGATGATCTTCTCCCCACAGGATGGCGAGATCTGGCGCCGACCTACCGTCGACTAGCTGGGTTTTCCCCTCAACCAGGTATGTCCCACCAGCGGGGCACCGCCCCAGCCGGGACAAGTGGTAAGCTCCCGACCGGTCTCCCGACGTATGTGGTAGTGTAGAGCATATTAGTGTAAGTGTGTGTGTAAGAGGAGAGGATAGGACAAGGAAGAAGAAGGAAAGATCGCGCGCGGTCCTTGGCCCGTTTGTTAGGGTACTGCTCCGGGATTCGCCTGGTGTTGATCGGAGAAACCACAGGAAACTACCGATCAGAGCAGCCAGCCACTAGAATTCTCCTGCAGACAGCGACTGAATTCGACCTAGCTGAAAAGCCAGTGTCGAAAATCCTGCCGCCGTCGGGACTGGAACCTAGGACCTCCCGGTCAGAGGGACTGCAGTGACATCAGGTTGAGGCACTCCGTAGCTCCGCATCTGTAGCATGTGGGCCCACTGCGCGTGGCCGCGGCGAGCGTACTGCGCTCAAGCGACTTCGCGCGAGTTAGCGCCAACGAGCGCGCGGCGCCTCGCTCAGCAGGAAGCCCAAGCAGAGCGCCCAGCGCGTCCAATTACCGCGGATTGGCTCTCGGGATCGATCTCGCTCTTTCTCGCACGCGACTCCCATCGCCCGCGGATGGACTGCGGCGACGGAGCTTCCGGGGCAGGTGAGCACGCAGCACGTGTTACAACAGCAATGCGTCTGCTCTTCCACACATGCCGGAAGACCGGCAGGGAGCTGAGAGCTTGTCTCGGCTGGAGCGGTACTCCGCTGGTGGGAGATACCTGGTTGAGGGGAAACCCTGCTAGTCGACGGTAGGTCGGTGCCGGATCTCGGCATCCAGCGGGGAAAATATCACAGCCACCTCCCTTTACTGATGGGAAAATCCATCAGTCAATTAAATTCACTACGTCGCGAAGCTCATTGTTCTCCGCGATGTGTCTATTAGAGAATTAACAAAAAAATCCCTAGGAAACGGAGAACGCGTATCTATGGACGTCACCTTGTCATGCATGCACACGAGGAATGCCCCTACCACTTCGCTGTGGGTGGCGCACGGCGCTTCGCGTCGGCAGCAAACAGGTGGAAACCAAACACCTTGGGATGTCAAAACATAGATTTTCCACTGCTAGAAATGCTATCAGTAAATTAAATTCACTACTAAATTGGCAGAAAACCTGTGGAAATCAAAAACCTTGCGTCGTCAAAACATAGCATTTCCAGTAGTGGAAAATCTATCAGTAAATTAAATTCACTACGTTGCGAAACTCATTATTCTCCGCAATGTGTCGCCTATTAGAAAATGAACAAAAAACAATTCCCTAGTAAACACCGAACGATCATCTAGCGACGTCACCTTGTCATGCACGCACACAAGCAATGCTCCCTACCACTTCGCCGTGAGCCCCTACCACTGGCGCTTCGCGACGGCAGCAAACAGGCGGAAACCAAAAACCTTGGGACGTCAAAACAGCGATTCTAACAGTAGAAAATCTATCAGTAAATTAAATTCACTACCGAATCGGCAGAAAACAGGTGGAAATCAAAAACCTTGCGTCGTCAAAACATAGCATTTCCAGTAGTGGAAAATCTATCAGTAATTGAATTCACTACTCCACGAAGCTCATTGTTCTCCGCAATATGTCGCCTATTAGAGAATGGACAAAAAACAATTCCCTAGTAAACAGCCAACGGCCATCTAGCGACGTCACCTTGTCATGCATGCACACAAGCAATGTCCCCTACCACTTCGCCGTGGGCGGCGCACGGCGCTTCGCGACGGCAGCAAACAGGCGGCGCGGCGCGGCGCGGGCGATCGCCGCCAAACAAAGCGACGTTGACGAACGGGCGCCGCCCGCGCCATGCGTCTCGCGGGTTATCTCTCCGCATCTCTTATCGCCTGAGGAGCCTCGCAGCGGCGCGCGCCGTCCTCCATCAGCTGCCGACAGCGTTACACGCGCCCACGTCGCCACAACTGGCGGGGATGTATGGCTCGCTTCGATGGCGCGGCTTCGATACTCGGCGAGTTTTTTTGCGTTTCGAGGCACTGTACTAGCGTTGGTTGAGATTCATAAATTGTTCTCGTTTGGGGGTCGATTGGGAAGATAGTTTCAGGATAAAGTATGAAATTTCATTTGTTTATTCCAAGGGTATTGTATCTTAAATGAAATTAATGTTCAATTAAGTATTAGTTTTGATCATTTAGCACAAAGCATGTAAAACATTAAATAATTTTATAATTTCAGTTACAAACATCTTTGATTCACACATAGTATACGTCTTTAGAGAAATATACATTAATAACTATACATTATTTACGCAATATTCTTTTACTTTGATAATATTATTAGTGTTTAACATAGGATTTGTACTTCAAATTTGTGATATTTTGGTATTAATTCCAAGATGTATCAGTAACATAGCATTTCATAAATAAATAAATTTTCAACTACTCCATTATGTTATTCTATAGACTGTTCTATATTTTATGAGAAGAGTACTGCACACACAATGATGCTTCTAATGAATATTTAATCCATGTTCTACACAAGAGATATCTCAGTCTCTCACCATTCACGGTGACTATTGCGTCAGCAGATGTGAAATGTTAGCAAACAATGGGCTTAAAGATACTTCGAAAAAATAATCCAGTAACTATTTCCAAACAGTCTTTGAAAGCATATATACAAGCATTTTCCACGAAAACAAACCGGACCTAATGGAAACTAAAAACAACGAAACCACATTATAGAAACAACATCCGATTAAAATACATCTTTATATCCTCTTTGTGGGGAAAAGACAATGTGTAAGCTTAATGGAATCGGCGCATTCGCATTTGACGTAAACCTTCCTGGAACTAGCTGACGGCTGCAGCTGGTAAACAGACACTGGTGATGTAAAACGTCGATCAGCGGACGCAGAAGGGAGGGAATATGAAGAGAAGGAAGAGAAACGAAAAATGGAAGGAGGAAGGGAGGATGTGAAACAGTATGAAATGAGAGAATAGGGAATGTCTTCTTGGCTGTCCGGGAGACACCGCGTCGTTCGCTGAAAGGCCGAAGTTTCACCTGTCATGTCGCAGGCTTCCTCAGGGCAGTGACTGTGAGGGTCAGGGTACGATTAAATAAAAGAGTAAATAAAAGGGACATTAAATGAGAGAAAGGCGACGGGGGATGGAGAGAATATAGGGTATGAAGAAATTGAGACGTTAAGATGTCGGACAGGGAGCCAATTAAGTGAAGATATGAGGTGTGAAAGCTAAGGAGAAAGAGTCTAGAGCAGAATGAAGTTCGCAAGTGCAGCGGGGCGGTGTGATGTAAAGGATGGGGCGAGGTGGAGTAAAGTGAGCAGTGTAACGTTTCGTATATTCCTCACTTGTTTATTTACGTTTCGTAAATAGGTAACGGATACTTCACTTGTTTGAATTAGGATAGCAACGGATATATTGGTTATGAATGTAGACAGAGAATTGGTCGTAATTGAATGTTCTTATAATGAAATTTTTAATTATGCTGTTACAATGCAATATATGAACATTGTAACTTGTTACAATATTGAAGTACATTATAATAAAGATTGTCTACAAGACATTGAAAATAAATATTATAAAAATAAGAAATTGAACTGAAAGGTAACTGCATTAGAAAATAAATAGTAGCGGCGGCTGTTACAATGGAAAATTTTGGTGGCAGTCGCAGAACGTTATAGAAGTAGCGAGATACGTCGTTCTCGGCTGGAGAGTCCATTGGCGACACGGAATTAGCCAAGTCTGGGAGCGATCCGCACGGAGGCCGTGGCATCGCCACGTGAGGCGTCAATGAATGCGCTGGTTCCCATCTGAAAATTTGATTAGCGGAGGGGAAACCCCAGATGGAAAGGGGTCCAACGGGTGGAGAAAGACCCAGTCAGTGCGATTCGCGCGCACAGCGTTGTCTCGTGCCGAGCGCAAGCACGCACTTTCCCGCTCCTTCCCCGCCGCTCCCTTTTGCGGCACATACTTTCTCACCAGTCCTCTGATCTACATGACAGCTTGCGGGGGAATCCCCTTTCCAGGTACTTTCCCCAACGGGCCCGTCCCTTCTGAAAAAGGCTCTATCCTCATGACTGCTCTCACGACATGTATGGTTGAAAAGTGGATGTCAGTATTATTATTAGCCTATACACTCCAGTGTGGTATCCAATCTAGTATGTGTGGATTATTAGCCTATACAATAGATGTCAGTATGTGATGTCAGTATGTGGATGTCAGTATTATTATTAGCCATGTAGGGCTAAGGCCTTCTGATTTCTCAGGGAAGATTTGTGCTGTCAGCTACTTGTGGCCTTGTACATAGCTAGTTCGCTGTCAGGTAATACACTTGTCGTTATGTTCAACTTCTTTAGTTAACTGACAAAGCTCACTATTCTGACTACGCTTGTTATGGACAATTTTCATTTGTATAGCTACTTTAACTGATAGTACATTGATACCTATAGTTATGAGTTTTCTTTGATATTCACACTTGTGTTAATCACTTATTATTTTTCACTGTTTCTGACACTTCTTTTTAACGTTTTTTTCATGTCAGTATAAGTTTGGGTTAGGAGAGAGGATAGACCAGGAAAGAGGACGGAATGATCGTGCGCGCTCCGGAGCCCGTTTCTTACGACACTACTCGGACATTTGCCTGGTACTGATCAAAGAACCCCTAGAAAATTACCGATTAGTGCAGCTGGCTGCTAGAACTCTCCTCCAAACAATGGCTTAATTCGGTCTATTTATGTGGATAGAATCAAAAATTCACCACCACTGTCATATTTTGAACTCTAACAACTTCCTATCAGAGTCGTTGCAGAGACATCTGCAAATCACGATGTCTCTAAGCTAAGCTCAACCTGCATGTGTAGGTCAGACTGTTCACCTTTCCCATCTGGGTACAGGGATTCAAATTCCGGTTGATTCATATAGAATTCGTCGCGGAGAAATCTCGTCCCTCGCGGGGTTTTCTTACTTACGCTTCTTCTCATTCCACCATCATCCTATTAATGCTCAAATCATGTTACTTCCAAACAAGAAAAATGACACATCAGGTATGACTGAAAAAGCCATTGACGAAAGATAATGAAGCAAAGTTAATTTTTCTGGAAAAAAGGACAACAATCTAGAGTATAAAACATGACTCGTTTCAACACCGATTTGTTTTCCAACTGCCTTCCAAATTTTTCAGTTTCTAAACGAATTGACGAACAGATTGACATTGAAACACAGGTCGCAATTTCTGGTCGGTCACAAATCACAATTCCTGAAGCTGAGCACAAAAAATGAGTTTCAGAGACTAACAATGAAATTTCCCAGAAACCACACGTGCTTTTGACTGGGTAGACTACATTTCTCAGCTCTCACAAGATTCGCAGATCAGTTCACAACCGCCTGCTGCGGCAAAGAGGAGCGTCTGCCACGTGTCGCGGTCCACAGTGGCGGCGCGGCGGCGAGGCCGGGGTGAGGTTGGTGGGTGGGGCGAGGAGAGGGGGTTGCGCGCAGGGATCGCTCGGACTTAGAGCTGTCAAAACGGAGCGCGCGGAGGCCGCATTGCAGCGTTGGAGGACGCTCCCACAAAGGCCCATTGTCCCGACCGCGCTCCCCTCCCCTCCCCCCCACAAGCCTCTCTCTTCCCCCGCGCGGGCACACGCCGGCGCTGGCGGCAGACGGCCCACGCAGATCAGTGTTTAATTACGCCGCGTCTGGTCCTCGCGCTGAGCCCCCGCGCCACTCGTTATTTGCTCGACGCGACGCGCTTCCCCCACCCCCAAGCGGAAGACTGCGACACGCTGTCATGAGCGCCGCGGTGCCCGTACTTGGCTTCCGTGGTGTAGATGTTAGCGAATCGCGTTGTTGGACCCAAGATTGCGGGTTCAAACTCGGTAGAAGCCATGCGCTTTTAACAGGAGAAAATCATTCGCACACCATACGTACGTTCGTTGTTGTCTTCATCGGAAGTGAAGTAAAGACGGCTGTCCCATGTTGTAGATTTACATAATTATATGTAAAATCATTCTCAAACCCAAAAGAAGCATCTGATCTACATTCAAGTCTTCTTGCTCGAGTGGTACCCTCTAGATGACCAAAGGAGTGTGGTCAGGTGGAAGAACATGCCTGATGAACTGAGCCTTGTCATGTAAAGTAAGGATTTTTTGATTGAGTGAGCGATTGTTTTTGACTTCTTAGACACCGACCCGATTGCTCCTGACCGCTTCCTTCTCCTCCTCCCCTCGGAACCTTATCCCTGTCCGGCGGCGATGACCCTCCCATCCCAAGCCTCGCACATAATGTGCTCACATTTTTTTCTCTTAAAGTCATCGTTACCTCTTTTGTCTTTTGGCTTTGTTAGTTCCTCCAGTCCCCCTCCCTGACTTCATCAGTTTTCACACATTGTAACGTAATATGTGTCTCATCTGTCTGCTTTTTTTGTCTGCCCGTCGTATTCCTACCTCTTCCGTTCCATACTCCTCTCCTCTAGGCTTTTCTTTTTTCATTTTTATACTGACACTTGGCAAATTCTTCGCGTCCTTTCTTTTTTCACATATCAGCTCTAACCGTCTATCTGCCTTATTTTTACCTTTCTTCAATTTTTTAATCATATTTGAGACCTTTCCTCGTCTCTTCCTGTCTCATCCATGTACTCCCCACGCCTCTGTTAATAATGACCCAACGACATTTTTTCTATCTTTATCTCCCTCCCTCTTACCGTCCTATTCTTTCCCCTTTCTATCGCCTTTCCTAGCCTTTCCGATTTCACCCACTTTCCCTGACTTGCTGAAACACGCGACTCGGTGTTCCCCTTCCATATTTCTCCGACCTGTCTGCAAACTCTCGCACCATCCCGCCATCTTCCCACCCTCCTCACTCACTCACACACACACAACCTCACCACTCCTGCCTTACGATCTGGTCTCATGTACTGCTCTCTCCCAACCCCCTCTTCCCTGTGGGCAACTCCACACCCACTGCCGAAGCCACTGCAACATCGCCCGCCAGCCGTCGCGCCAAGCAACGTTCGGCGCTTGGCTAGAAGCCGATTGTTTCCTTGCGAGCGGCAGTGGATCTTCAATCGGGTTTTGTTTGCAGATGGAGCTTCTGCGGCGGCGACATCACTGGCGATATCGGCCCCCGCGTTGCCACGCGCTGGCATGGAGAGCTACAAGCGAATCAGCGCCAAAGGAGGCCGCGTGAATCAGTCGCGCTTGGAACGAATCAACACCGAGTGAAAAGCGGATACTACTGTTTTGTGTTGACTTTTTGTTGAACACAAGTCAAATTAAGTTAAAATACACTTAGGAACACATGTCAAATGAAATATAAATACATAAAGAACACAAGTCAGGTTAAATTTAAATATATTATAGAGATAACACACTCATATAAACTGTCTACTATCTTATCACTATCAACTGTCGACTATCGTATCACTATCAATTATTATTATTATTATTATTATTATTATTATTAATTTTAATGAAATATAAGCTGCGATCTTAGTGAGTATGCTGGGATAAACCAAATCCACGTAAATAGATTTATGTAGGTGGCGTTGATTAAACCCTAGCACTCAGAGGAATAATCGCTTCACGACGCTATAATTTTCTTTCACGAGGATAACAGCGTTGATTACATTGCCATCTTTAAATGAAAACGTGAATTACCACGTGAATCGCGCGGCAGATAGCATTTCATTTTCATTCGTGTTACTGTATTTTTGAGAATATATTTGCAAAAACATACCAATAGTATTGCCTTGGAACTTATTAAATTTGGAGAACCTCAAGTGAATACAGAGAAAACAAAACTATGAGTAATCCTAGAGAATGAAAGAACGTTCATACATTCGACAGCTCACATTTACATTCTGTGTGCAAATACTGATTTTCAAATTAATGAGACTCACAACTTATTCTTATTAAATTTAACTAATATCGTATTCGCATAAACATACAAAACAGTCACATTTTAATGTTTATCTAGATTCGCCTACAAAATGACTGATAGAGCAATAGCAGAAGTGGAAGTGAACACAAATTGAACTGAGTTTGTGGAGTTTTATTCTCTTCAAAAATTAAGAGATAGAATTATGAAAGTGTTAATCAAATCTAGGAAAGAATCAAATGTAGTTGTAGAAGATTTTGTGATAATTTTGGAACTAATTGAGAATGATCTTATATTAGAATTGGAGACAAATGCAGAAGAACAGTTTACGTGTGATCTTTCCTGTAAATGTTTGTGCATATTATCAAAAATGAGTAAAGAATGTAGCTATACTAAATTCTAAGTATTCGCATCATCCATACCTGCAAATATTATCTTATGGCCATTATAATTTTGAAATAGCAACATTACTAGTTCGTGTCCCGTGTGGAGGTCCCATACAAGGCCATTGGGTGTAGAGAATTTTTGAACAAGAGAATAACAGGCTACTACAATTCGTTCGTAAATCCAATTCCATAAAGTGTAATAATATATTGAACAAAGCTAGGCAGGGAAGAAAGCTCGCACGGTGAAATGTTCACGTTAATTTGTAATGTTTGTAAATTTTCTAAAATTTGTAAGTTATGTAATGTTAAATTAGTCTATTCTGCCATCAAGTCCTCAAATGTAATTGCAGAATTAATAATAAATCGAATCTAATCTATTGAAGAAATTTTCATCACATGAAAATATTTTTAAATTAGTTTACTGCGTCGGCGACGCCTTAGTCCACTAGTTTTACAGTATTAACGTTCACTTCCTAAAAGAAAGATCCTTCCCGATCGCATCTCAAACAAAAACACACGCTGAATACATCGCCCAACATGATTCCGCGGGTTGAGTATCTGCCCGCGGCGCGCGGCGCTTGTTCAGGCAGGGCCTTTGGCGGCCGGATGCGTCCGCTGATTAGAGCGCGCGGTTCGTAGGGGCGCGAGCGCCGACAGGTGTGTCGCGGCGGGGAGGGAAGGGTGGAGGGGAGGGGAGGGGAGGGCCACGAGACGGGATGCACGGTCCACGGCTCCGCGTCAGCGTCCACAAAGGCAGGCAGGCAGCAGTAGCAGAAGCAGCAGCAGCGCGCTCGGGAAAAAAAGAGAGCGCTCGGAACAAAAGAACGGCGGTGGCGGCGGCGGCAGCGGTCAGAGAGCTGTCCTGAGGCCCCACTCCCCGCCCCTCCCAGCGCGTCCCCGCCAGCCGAGAAAATGGCCCCGACGAGACCTGCAACAGATGCAGACTTCACCCTGCCCTCGCACACACGTCTCGCCGCTACCACACGTGCCACTATCCTTTCCCGTGCGATACCTCTCGCTTGAAAGGTGAACACGATCCAATGAGATTACAAATATGACCGGATTACAGCGACGTTTCCGCCATTGAGAACACGCGAGTAGAAGATGTTGTGAGGTTGATTGATTCATTGTATTCCAGAGAATCTGCAACTTCTAGCTCTATTAAAGCAACTGTGTACTTCAGAATTATGATGCCAGAAAATGGCCTTGACGAGACCGGCAACAGATGCAAATTTCACCCTGCCTCGCACACACGTCTTGTAGCTACCACACGTGCAACTGTCCTCTCCCGTGGGATGTTCAAGCAGCGGTACCTCTCGCCAGACAGGCGAACACGATCCGTGATGTTGATTGATTCTTCGTATTCGAGAGGAACGAGAACTTCCAGCTCTATTAAAGCAGCCCTCTGCATCAGAACTGAAACGAACGTGAATCATGTTAAGAGACAAATCAGTAGAGTTTAGCGTAAATGACAAGGTAGCAATGTGGCTGGCAAGCGTGTGGGCACGACACTTTGTTGACATGTGTTTTTGATGTTTTTAGTGACGGGCTAAAAATCATCAAACTGGAAAGAATTACTGAATTTCAATCCTTTCGTTCAATCTCTTCAGGTAAAACTTCAACTCAACCTAGAAAAAAAGCGATGCAAATCGTTTTCTCTTTTATTATAACGGTAAATAATTCAACTCAACCTAGAAAAAAAGCGATGCAAATCGTTTTCTCTTTTATTATAACGGTAGATAAACATTGTATTCGATGAACCATATAAAGGAGTTTGTGTTTATTGTATACAAATAACTGATATCGCAGAAACTCCAGGCACTCATTTCTCCCTCCACAAATGTATCAAGGTTTCACACAGATTGACACATAGAAATCCCTAAACAAACACATCTCTTAGATCTGGGCCACAACGTGCTTCTGTATATTAATTAATTCACTCCTTTTGTTAATAATTTCTTCTCGGAATTAACCTATTAAAAATTACTGTTTGCAGGACAGAATTTAATCTCAAACGTGTTCAATTATGATAAACTTCTAGTAATACTCATAGTATAATACAAACAATATTTTTCAGATTTAATTAACATTACATAATACTTTAACAATAACAGATTGATTTCATAAATAAAGAATTATATTAACCTATAACACACCTATTATAATAACAGGTTGACTTTAGACTACACAACTCGGATACATGAACTGTGAATATAAAGGTAAACGATTGGCAATAGATAATGAACACAAGTTGGGCAAATTATCAAAATATTGTGAAAACATGTGGAGAAGTCAATTTCAAAACTGAAGTAATTTAATTCAAAAGATCAAGCATAACAAAGTCGGAGAGACCAGAAGTGCACAATCTAGAAATCAACTTATAAAAGATTTATTGACTCATATTGTCTTATAATAGAATATAATCTTTTCCCCGAACCAAATACATACAACATGACTACCAAGTACATTTACAGACAAAAAACACGTCTTTGATACTGACTAATTCAGCACTTCTCATTACACACAGAATTATACAGGTGTATACACATCATCTTACACTCAAGACTGTCAGAAGTGTAATTAAACAACAGAAGCTATTACTTTCCCTCGAAAAAAAGAACAACACAAGAAAGTGTCTACAATCGACACGCAGAGGAGAGATGAAGAGATTCGGGCGTGGGCGGGGTCTGCACACCGGCGCGGCACGGCGACCCCATCCCGTCGGCAGAAGCGCAGCGAGGCGGCAGCGGGGGCGGAGGCGGCAGCGGGGACGGAGGCGGCAGCGGGGACGGAGGCAGCGGCGGTGGCGAAATGAAAATGGAAAACGCTGGCCGCCGGAAGCCGGCGCAGAACAAAAGACGACGGCCATTATGTGTGCGTCGCGACAGCGCCGCCACGTCACACCACCGGAAGTCCTCTGCCTTCCTCTCACCCACACGCATCTCGCACCCCTTCCCGCCCCACGCAACTCACCCTCTCGGCTCCCGACCCACGCATCTCCCTCTGCCCTCCCGCCGCCCTGCCCCGCCGTGGCCTCGGCGCCAGGCCGCGCCGTTGCAACCCTCCGCCTCTTGTACAACCCTAGGTCACCCCACCACATTCCATGTTCATCCACCATCATGTGTACTTCCTTGTTTTGACCCTCATTTTTTGTACCTATCGTTACCTGCTCCTGCTCACCATTTTCCTTTCCATCCCTCTTTCATCTCTCGCTTTTCTTTTACTATTTCTGTGCGTTCGTTCTGCCTACTTATTATTCTCCATTCTGCCCTTCGATTCGACCTTTCACATAAATTCCTGTCTATCGTTCTCTGCATTGGAACTTATTCTTCAAAATGACCCAACCTTCACCTTTTCCCATGCGCCTCTCACCTTTCTCCTAGTGTTTGCTGGCTGCCCCTGCTTTTCCTTCCCCGCACCTTCTTACATTTTCTCGTTCATATCTCTTGTTCCTGCCCCTCGTTTCTGCCTCTTGTTCCTGCCCCTCGACCCCACCCCTCAATCCTCGCCCCTCGATCCTGCCCATGGATCCCACCCCTCGATCCCGCCCCTCAATCCTGCCCCTCGATCCCGCCCCTCCATCCCACTTCTTCCTCTCTTTTCTCGTTCCCGTCTCATCATCCCCACACTAGTTTCCCTCCCACATGCAGGCTTCTTTTGTCTCCGCCACTTTTTCTCCGTCCGCACCTTTTCGCTCTTCACCAACCTCTCATTCCCCTCTTCCCTCACCCCCTGTGCCTCTCACTCCCACCGCCCCCTTGTACTTCGCCCTCTCGCACCCCTCCGCCCCTTCCCCGCCGAGGGAGGCGCGCTGCGGGGAGGGTGGCATGCAGCGCCACCGTTTCGCGCCGGTGACGCGACGCCCGATATTACGCAAAACATTTTTTTTTCGAAAAAGAAAAAAAAAACGACAGCGTTTCTACGCAGGCGTGCACTGACACGCAGGAAGGGCACGACGGATAATTTCGTGAAACTCTCTCTTTAATGAGAATTCCGTGCCTCGTCACCGCGCGCAGAGCGACGCAGGAAGGGATGGGAGGAAGGGAGGGACGAAACAACGGTTGACAGGGGAAAGTAGTGAGAACTGAACGACGTAAACGGAATCCGTAAAGGATAAACGTAATGGGATGTGGATGTGCTAGTGTTCCAGCAAGCATGAAGAATGCGTGTCAGTAACTGTACGTCAGATATAACTTAGGAAAATGATTTGGATGTTAAAATAATGTATGGGGAATCAAATGAATATTCCCTATCATGACACGATGACAAGATAATATCAAGGGAACTCTTAAAAGTTCCACAGGATATAATGGAACGAATATGATGGAAAAAGATAAAATAGATATTAATTACAATTATTCACACAAGAGTTAAAGTAGCAAGGTTGTGAGGTAGATTTGCGAGTGTTTAGAAGAGTGTAAAGCAAAAAGCAATGGGGACATGAGAGGATGCGAAGAATAATACTGGTACTAAAAAATAAATTTTGAGAGGCGAAAAGGCAAGAGTGAAGAAATATGGAGAGAGAAAGAAAAAGAAAGTGACAGAAGCTGAAAAGTAGCAGAGCTAACAAGCAAGAATAACATGCGAATAAAAGGAATCCTGGTATTGTCGAAGAACAAGGAAAGAAAGTGCCCTTGGGAAAGGGAATGCAATCCAACCGCTGGCAGCAGGTGGAGACAACCCGAGATTTTCATTATGGGATATGCGCAGGAGATTAAAATATTTTATAGAGTCCTCTCGATTTTTGTAATGCCTGCAGGCCGCCGGTGGATGGGTTGGAGGATTTCTCCGGGTCCTCCTTCGGATGGCGGAGAGGGGGTATACCGTGAGTTCATCTGCAGCGCATCTTCTCATGGTTCCTTTCCCACTCACCTTCCCATTCCCTTCGCCCCTTCCCCACTTTCGCCCCCCCCACTCTCCCTCCGACCCACATTTCACTCTCCCGTGCCGTAGATTTTCGTTTCTGGGGCGACTTCTGAGCGCACCGCACACTCAAATGAATTCCCTTCCCTCAGAGGCCTTCTTCCAAATATTTCATTTTGCAAACCTACCATCGGATCTCGATTGGAGATTCGAGCATTTCCACGAAATTTGGATTTGTGATTTACGTTTGACAGAGTTATTTAATATTTTATTTGATAAAGTGATTTTATGAAAACTGTATATGGCAAGTATTTCGTTTTGAATACTTCTTTCTTCTATATATATTTAGTCATTTAACGGAACGTACATTAAGTTTCATTATTTTAATTTAGCAAATTTACAGATTTGTTTGATTTAAAGTTACATCATATTATAACGGAAAAGATCTAAAACTGAACTGATTATTGAAAATACGTAAACAAGTATGTTTTAAAAAAAGTATATTTCTAACGTGTAAAATAAATTTTAACATTGTGTACTATATTTACATATTTATTTAGAATTATAGCTTTAAGTATACTACAAATAATTGTGTAAATAACATTCTAATGTTCCGTTTCAATTTTGTAAGTAAAGGAATAATTTGTGAACAAACAAATATTGCACCATCATTGTTTACCTGTGTACAGGAAACGGTTGTATGAATAAAATGTTCGCAATTTTTTTTATTTAACTAATAAGCTTTAAGTAAATACTGTGAAAGGTTTAACTATCAAAATCACAAACGCCCTCCTCGAAACAGATCCATACAAATAACGTATGTATACCGATATTTAAAATTGTTCCTAGAATTTGTAATGTTATCTATTTCTACAAAGCGAGTGACGAAGAGAAAAAATGGAAATAATTAGAAAAGAGCATCATAGACTGTAAACGTTTTAGATGCAACGTGTCATTTAATGATACCCACCTACAATCCCACCTGAAGAATCCCAAAGAATTAATGGCAATAGCATACATGTTCCGTCATTGGTTTCATCGTTACATCGTTCCCTCTAGCAATAACTTTTCTCCCTTCCTTTAAGCAAAATTACCTTCGTCATCTATGAGGTCCATACAGTCTCATTTGAAACTAGAAATCATAGATTATCTTCGACGTTCTTGATTAGCGTCATCTCAAAAATGTTCTAAATACCATTTGCATCAACATTACCCTGAACCCGTACACCGTACTAACACATCTATTTTTGAAGTTTTTTGTCTAATATTATTATTTGGAATTTAAATATTTGTGTGCCACTTCACAACAGAGAAAAATGCAACTTGCCACATTACCATCCTTTCCAATATTTGCCAAATCTTTCTGCATTTCATTTTTGCGTTGTTAACTTCTTCTCATCCTAATATCCTATCTCCCACACTTTGCCGTATTTATTTCCGAATTTGCTTCTACATTTTTCTCAAATTATTCCTGCTTAACCGACAAAAGTACTTATTCGACTCTCAAAATCGCTTATTCCTCTTTCATTGTTTCTTTCTCATTCTTCCGAATCTTCCTTCTTCATTCTTACCGATGCATCATCATCATCCTTCCCGATGTTCTTTCCAATGTAGCTTCACAATTCTTCCCTACGTTCTTTTACAATTCTTCCCGATGTTCCTTCACACTTCTTCCTGATGTTGCTTCACACTTCATTCCGATGTTCCTTCACAGTTCTTCCCAATTTTCCTTCACAATTCTTCCCGATGTTCCGTTACAATTCTTCCCGAAGTACCTTCATCTCCCTTCCCGATATTCCCCATCCCGACCCAATGTTTCTTATTCTTTCCCAACGTACCTTCAATGCCCGTCCCCCTCAAACGTTACTTCTTCCGTTTCAATGTTTCTTATCCCTTCCCAATGCCATCCACGGAAGCTGCCTCCAGCTGCGCGCCTCTCTCTCGCCTGCTCCGGCAGAGTGCGTTGCGTTCGCCGCGCGGGGCCTGGCCTCCGATGCAAACAGGCCGATGGGCCGAGTGCTCCGATCCATAATGAATGCGCTGCAACTTTCATGAGACGCCTCCGATATACGACTGCGGTCGCCGCGCCGCGCCGCACTGCACCGCCCCGCCACGCCCCGCCCCCCCACCTACCGCCTCTGCACCTCCGGGGCCTGCGCAGACGGACGGATCGCACGTGTATGGGAGAAGAACCTGTCCTTTTTTCTCTAGTACTATACTTTTACATCGAGATAACGCAAACGAATAGAGACACAAAAAGCCAAACTTAACCGCCGAAGTCTCATAAATTAATTGATTCAAGTTTCCGGGTCCGTCAATCACTGTGGGATTAGTTCCGTTAGTGTGGCGAATTTGTTCCGGGAGGTACTGGTCTTCCTTCTCTGGATGGTAAGATACGACACCGGCCTACGCGTCGACATATGGGGATTTCCCTCTCCAGGTATCTCCCACAAGCGGGGCACCGCCCCAACCGGGACGAGCTCGAAGCTCCCGACCGCTCTCTCGGCATGTGTGGTAGTGTAGTGCATTTTAGTGTAAGTGTGTGTGTGGGGTGAAAATAGGAGAAGGAAGAGGAAGAAAAGATCGCGGGCGGTCCATGGCCCGTTTGTCAGGGCACTGCTCTGGCATTCGCCTGGTGTTGATCCGATAAACCACGGAAAACTACCGATCAGAGTAGCCAGTCGCTAGCATTCTCCTCCAGACTGAGTTCGATCTAGCTGACAAGGTACGGCCGAAAATTCTGCCGCCGTCGAAACCCGAACCTAGTACCTCCCGGTCAGAGGGACTGCAGTGACACCGGCTGATGCATTGAGCCATCTTTCCCTGGACCAAGGAGTAACCTTGATCTTTCCGCTTCAGCCGCGTCCCCCCCCTCTCCAGATCCACGTAAATTTACATTTACTGTTCTACCGCACTCTTCAGGAAAGCAATCGGGAGGTTATATCTTGTCCGATTTGGAGAAGTGCCCTGCTAGAGGGGACAAACTGAAGAGGAAAACTCCGGAAGACGCCGCACACTGGACTGAAATGGGCTGAAATACGCGCATTGGAAAAAAAAATTTTCAGAAATGGAAATTATTGTGAGTATGTATGCTATTTATGAGTTCCTACACAGGATAATGTGTTGGACCAACACATTGATGAAATCGTCATTTCTTTGGACACTCCTGGCAGAGCGAGTTCCTCTTCTGACGATAAGGGTAGTGATGACGAGAGGCGGCCAATGCGATCGCTGCGTCTCGCAGTCGCCTCTCCTTGCCGCCTCCGCGCTTCCTTATCGCCAAGAGGAGAAATCTCAGCTGCCGTAGGGTGGAGGAAGACTCCGAGGCTTCACCAAACGTACCTCCGCCATAATGGATTTTTTGAGAGCGGTACAGCTATAGTGTCGACAATCCTGCCACCTTGGGTACTCGAACCCTAGGCACTGATGACACTGCAGTGACATCATTCGATGCCCTGAGCACTTCAGCTAGAAAATTCTCCTCGCCGTGCTCCAACCTAACGCAGTCGCACGCGTGCCGCTGTCACCGTAGAGCCGCGTGACGTCACTAGAGTTGGTTTCGGATTCGGATGGTTTAACGGTCAGCGTTTCGGATTGTTGTTCGAGACTGCGGGTTCTAACCCGATCGAAGCCGTGGATTTTTAAGGGCGAAAAAATTCTTCGTACGTCTTCCTTCGGAGAGGGAAGTAAAGCCCATGTAGTAGATTTACTTGCATGTAAAAGATCCTCACGCCTAAATGAGCTAAATTCAAATCGCCTGTTTCGTCACCCGAGATAATACCTTCTTTCTTCTTCTAGGTGGTGAAAGGAGCGTAGTGAAATTTGCGTGGTCAGACGGAAGAGCGAGCCTGATGCCCCGAGTCTCGTCACGTAAAATAAGGCATTAACTAACTAACTAACGTCTTTGACCGCAACGCCACTATCGCCGCCGCCCACGAGAGCGCGCGCGCGTCGGGGAGCTGCACGTGGCCCGGCGGTTCTTCTGCGCATGCGCTTCGTTAATTAACCACCCTTCCGCGGGCGGCGCGACGGCTCCTTCCTATTTAATGAGGTCGTAATTTCGGCAGCGGCGGTGCCGGTTAATATTTTAAACATTTTTACTCGCCAATTTCGGCGGGCGCGTGATGGGGCGAGGGGGGGATTTTTGACGTCGTTCGCCTCGCCGCGCTCGCAGCGCAGTGCGGTGGCCGATGCGGCGAAGCACCGATTCGCCCGCGGGATGGGGCCGTTCTCCGGAGGGACTGCGGCTGGCGGGGCTTCGTTTGTAATTTTGGAGATGGGCCGTGAAGCCGTTCGCAGAGCCATCAGCGGGCGATGCAATTTTCGAAATACTGTCACCTCGTCAAATGAGGAGAGGGACTGCGGCGGTGGAGCACCGGAGTTTCGTTTCAGGGCTGGAATGTTGTCGTTGAATGGTTTGTGGTTATTGAGGAATTGCTTACAAGCTTTGAACACATTACTGGGTATTATCAACGAGCTGTTGTCATTGAAAGGTGTAGAGATGATAACCTATACGTTCAAAAAGTATTATCAAAACACTTTTGTGATAATTTATAAGAGAATAACATTGATGACACATTCAATTTTCAGGCGGGATAGCTGTCATAGTATAAGCCTTGCTCAAAATTAGGTCAATTTTATTGCAATAATTATTAATAATTAGGAATATAATAGACAAATGTCAATATTCTGGACACGTCATTTTGGATTGCGTTTGAAAATATTTGGCGAATATACAAATAACTCTGATTAATATTAAATCTCATTTTGTTTTCTTTTCATGAACTATTAAATCAGCTTATTAAATGAGTATAAAATGTGCTAAAAATAACAGTTTTGTAGTATTTTCATAGTGTAATTAGAAATAAAATCGTAGCATTAAAAAATCAATGTCGAAAACGATCAGATTAAGAGTAGAATAATTTAAGAATATTCTAGAAAATGTGGACACATGTCATACCGTATTATTTATGTGGCGGGGACAGATAGCATTACTGCTTTTTAACTTTCCATTGTACTGAAGTCAGAAACTGAGAAAAATGTTCATAAAATATGGACATGCATACGGCTGGTAAAAATTAAGTGTGAATAATACGAATTAATATAATTAATTCACGAGTATTCTCTAAAATTAATGCAGAGTTTCTTCGAACTTAGTGAAAATTTTAGTATCACGTTCGCAGAACTTTTGTAAGATGAACGATTACGTAGTTGAATTATTAACCAATGAAAATAGATTCAGAAAGTCATAAAGAGTTTTATAACCGCCTACATACCGCTTATGATAGTCATTTTCTTTAAAATGTCATTTAATAAATAGCGATTATTAATATTATGACCAAATGATCAAAATTCATTTTTCCAAGGATACGAAGAAAGTTTGTGAAGTAATTTGTATAAATATAATTATTATATCATGTTGAAATCATTAATATTCCCAGATACGAATTAATATTATTTAATATTATATCCCAATGTAGAGAATGCAATGTACATCAAATTAACAACTTAGCAGGTAATAATTTATCTTGATGTCCCTACTGTTAGGTCCGCGACTATTAATTATTTTAATAAAGTACAGGGACCCCACAGTGTAGCGTGCTTCGGTGCCTGCAGTTTGGGAGTTTGTCTTTTCTGCTTGTACACATGACGGTCAAAGTAGACCGAGATTGTTTGTGAATAAATCTTTGAAAGAACAATTGTTGAGGTTTAACAGAAACGAAGGCAAGGTAAACAGCACATCGGTGCAAATGAAAGCTGGAGATTACACGAGATTTGACGGTTAACGAAAATGGGAAATGAAACTACAATGAGGGCGAGACTAAAGTATAATATAGAGGCAAGGGTCAAGAAACGGGAACAGCGAAGCAGAGGACGAGGGGCAGAGGTGAGGCAAAAGAGCGCAGGGCGGCGTCGAGGGTGAAAGGATCTGCGAGGGTCTATTCAAGGACGGAAAGAATAAATTGATTGACGATTCCGTACACGTCAATTGATATGTTCATTAGCTCTGTTTATGAACATTATTTTCGCTAGAGCTGGCGGTATTCTTTCCTCAGAAGATGGAGACATTCGGTGCCGTCCTACATGATGGCTTGAGGGGATTGCCCTCTCCAGGTATCTCCGCCAACGGGGCACTGCTCTGAGCTCTCCACTGGTCTCCATACACGTGTGGTGGTGTAGTGCATGTACGTAGATGTGTGTAGTTATGGGAAGATAATAGGACAAGCAACAGGAAGATAAGACCGCGCCCGGCCTGTGGGACGTATGGTAGGGTACTGCTCCGGCATTCGCCTGATATTTATCGAAGAAACCATGCAAAACTAGCGACCAGAGCAGCTGGTCGCCAGAATTATCTTCAAGACAGAGGCTGAATTCAACCTAGCTGTGTCGAGTGTTGAAAATCCGCCACCGCCAGGGTTCAAAACCTCGGACCTCCCGATCAGATTACAGCGGAAGAGAGAGAGAGAGAGGGAGAGAAGGGGAGAGGGATGTAGATGGAGAGGGAGGTAGATGGAGAGGGGGAGATGGAGAGACAGGGAGAGGGAAAAAGAGAGGGAGAGAGAGGGAGAGAGACGGCGAGGGAGAGGGAGAGACACGGGGAGAGCGAGAGAGAGGGAGAGATGGAGAGGGGGAGAGAGATAGGGAAGGAGAGAGAGGGAGAAAGGATATTAGAAGGAGGGGTCATCTGGAGAGGCAACGGAAGTGAGAGCGAGTGCGGAGGCGGAGTTGCTGGCGGAACCAGGGGGGGGAGGGGTGAGAGGACGAGGGCGTCCGTGCGGACGCGAAGGCGCAGGGCTGCACATCCATCACGGGCGCGCGGCGATGCGCGAAAACTGCGGCGCCGCCAGCGCTTTTCCACCCCTCCCCCTGCCCCTTCCCCCCTCCCCCGCCGCGCGCGTAATCTCCATATTTCGTCGGCCATTCATCATTCCGCCACCCGCCACCGCCGCCACCGCCGCCGCCGCCGCCGCCTACGAGGGGAGCTGCCCGGCCGGACGCACCCCCGCCCCCACCCTCCCGACCGCCTGGATGCTCCCGGGCGGCGGAGAGGGGGTGGCCTGAGCGAGCAGGGGGGTGAGGGGGTGGACGCCCCGCGACGCAGATAGCGCCCGGATCGTCGCGATAGCTAATTGGCGGATTTGTCAACCCCCTCGCTGCCCCTTCGTCGGCAGACCGCGGCCGGGCCGGTCCTCCCGTTTGGAAGCTCCGAACGAGATTCGCCTCGCGCTCCCGACGGCCGCAGGAGGACGCGGAGTGATCTTTATATAATGGCTCCGAGTGATTCATTTTTTTGGGGGGTGGGAAGCGCTTCGCAGACTTCCCCCCGAAATTCTGGCGAACTGCATCGCTTCTTTTCATCGTATTCTCAAGTAATAAACCTTTCAGAGTAAATGCATTGAAAAGATTTCTTTGGTCATCTTGAGGCTCTGTTTTTGTTTTATTATGAACGACATGAAGTGTCTTCGTTATGTATAAATACAATGTTTTAACAAATTTGTAATAAAATACAGAGCAATTATATCTTCATTGTATGACAAATTCTTAAAGCAAATTCAGTAAATGTTAATGAGTTAATATTAATCAAGAAAATAATGTATTCATTTTTAGAATGTTTAAGACAAATATTTAGTCGTCTGCTTTTCTTACTGTATTAATCCCACTATTTATTTATGTTGCTTTCGAAACAGCTTACAGGTTTGTTCACTCCAAGGAAATACAATAACTTACTGAATGTATTTTTACTGCTTCACGCAACAACTTCAAATATGCCGAGTAGCCGTCGTGTTCTGTCCTAAAGAAAATTCATATTCACCAAGACGAACAGCGAAAGCAAGACGTAAAAGAATACTGACGTGTGCAATTAAAAATGACAGATATTGTAATTAAATAAATTATACATTCTTTAACCCGAATCCAATAACCATTTCCGGAAGTTCATAAATATTCTTAATGCTCCGCTGTACACTCTGCTTAATACCTCCAAAGCGGCGTTTCTGAAAGGGGGAATCCCCCCACAGGGGGGAGAAGAGACGGAGGGGGGAGAGGGAGGAGGAGGAGGAGGTGGAGGACGGAAAATGGGGCGGCCGGCGAGGCTGCGACCTGTTGAACCGCCCCGCCCTCGCCCCCGCCCCCGCAGTGTTGGTCGATCGCCCGCCCTCGCGCCGGCCCGTCTTCCCGTCCCAGCGCAGCATTCTTCGGTGCAACTAAACAAAGAGACGCCTCCGAGTGGCACCGCCCCCGCCTCGGAACGCCCCGCCCCCGCCGCGCGCGCGTTAGCGGCGATAAAGGCCAATACAACTTCTGCGTTCACCTGCACGCCCGCTGTCTGGAAGGCTGCGTTTCTAAGGCGCACGTCACAAAATGCCTCCCGCCTCCCTTTTTTTAGACAAACTTTAGGAATCTTGGAAGATCTCAATTCGTAACATAAATGGAAAATGTTCTTATGAGGTTAATGATCTCGGAGTTTTATTCAACTAGTATACGTTGCAATTACCTACGGTTTATAAAATATATACCACTAGCAACAAAATGGTCTACTCATATACACATTTTTTTAAACGCGGAGGACCAAAAATATTAGCATTCACTACCATAGTAATGAACAAATTGGCAATTGATAATGTGATGATAAAAGGAGAAAGATGACATTAATGATTATATTTGTTCTCCGAAATTCAATTTTATTTCAGTTTCGTTAGATCTATTTTTACTGACATATTGTATTTAAGCGAAAAGTTTACAACGGCAAATTACAGGGTCTCAAACTGTGCAAAGTACTCAAACTGCTGTAATAAAGGCCAATATAATTTCTGCGACCACCTGCACGCCCGCCGTCAGGAAGATTGCGTTTCAAAGGCGCACGTCACAGAATGCCTCCTGCCTCCTTTTTTTAGACAAACTTTAGGAATTTTGAAAGATCTCAATTCGTAACATAAATGGAAAATGTTCTTGTGAGATTAATGATCGCTGAGTTTTATTCAACTGGTGTATGTTGCAAGTACCCACGGCTTATAAGATATATGCCACTAGCAACTAAATTTTCTACTAATATTTAAACGCGGAGGAATTCAAATATTAGCGTTCAGTCCCATACTAATGAACAAATTGGCAATTGATAATGTGATGATGAAAGGAAAAAGATGTCATTAATGATTACATTTGTTCTTCGAAATTCCATTTTATTTCAGTTGCCTTAAATCTATGTTTTCCACATTGGCCTAACCAAATAATCAGTAGAAATAGTATAAAATATGTCAGAAATAGTATAAAATATTCAAAGAGTGAAGTACTATTTACAAAATGATAAGTAAATTATTACGAATTATTAACGGGAGTCGAACATTCTGACACGTTAAAAATATGAAAATGAATTAAAAATATTATATTTAAGCGAAAAGTTTACAACGCAAATTACAGGGCCCGAAACTGTGCGAAGGACACAAACTGCTGTGATAAAGGCCAATACAATTTCTCCATCAACTTGCCCGCCCGTTGTCTGGAGGACTGGATTTCAAAGGCGCACGTGACAGAATGCCTTCCACCTCCTTTTCTTTAGATAAACTTGAGGAATCTTGAAAGATCTCAATTCCTATCGTAAATGAAAAATGTTCTTGTGAGATTAATGATCGTGGAGTTTTATTCCACTAGTGTACGTTCTAATTACCCACGACTTATAAAATATATGCCACTAGCAACAAAATTTTCTACTAATGTACAAATATTTAAACGCGGAGGAACACAAATTCACTCCCATAGTATAGCATTCACTCCCATAATAATGAACAAATTGGCAATTGATTATGTGATGAGAAGAGAGAAAAGATGACATTGATGATTGCATTTTTCTCTTAAATTCCATTTTATTTCAGTTCGCTGAACCGCCATGGGATGTTTTACACACTGGTCTAACCAAATATTAAGTTGCATTTAGCACTGTCAGAAATAAAACAAAGTATTCAAAGAGTGAAGAATTATTTACAAAATTATTAGTAAACGGTTGCAAATTATTAATTAGGGTTCAACTTTCTGACACGTTAACAAATATGAAATTGAATTAAAAATGTTGTATGTAAGCAAAAACTTAAGAACGGCAAAAATGCAGAGCCTGAAACTGGGCAAAGGACTCAAACCCTTGCCACTAATTGGTGAGTGAAAAAATTTACTGAAATGTGAAGAGTGTGAGACGAGGTACGCATTTTAAGGAGTAAAAGAAATTCCCCTTTAAAAAGTTCATCAGCGAAAAAATGCAACGACCCTCTCGCTAGCTTCATGAAAAAAGACCCACCGTCTCTTTTCAATCGGCACTTAAATTAAGTAGCCTTCTACCTGCGTAGAAATCCCCGTGCTCGATTCCTTGCTTTTTTACAGCACCTTCTGACGTAGTCATTAATCTCTTCTAACTGTACTGCTTCCTCCCCCCAGCGGTCTATTCTCCTGGGAGCATTCCCTTGAGCAGAGATTAACAAGCTCATCTAGCAATATTTCTCTCAATAAAGCAAAGAGGTCAAGGGTAAAAATAGTTTAATGTGTAAATAAAAAGATTACACCAAACACGTCGATTTCATAATGACCATTTAATTTAGAAATTTCAACATTTTTTTCTTTGAAACTATGAACAGCGATAACCGACTATCATTTCCAGAAGTACATCCGATTTAATTTCACCAGCTCCAACTAAAGAAGTTACAACGAGAGTGCGACCCATTAATGTGTACATTAATTGGATGCAACCTCCATGTAACTCGAAGCTTGGGGCTCGACGTAGTTATAAAAATGAATTAACCAGGGTAATCTTCAATGCTGATTTTCATTTCGTGAAATGGAAAATAAAAAACGGTAATAATCTATAAAGAAACTCCACATTGTCATTTTTAAATGAAGCCTTGAGGCTTCGGAATAGGAATCAGCATTGAAAATTTCCCTATTTAATTCATTTTTATAACTGTAATGATATTCATTACAGTTTTTTAGTTATCATGAGTAATGATATTCAAACTGTAAAACACCTAAAATTAGTTGGTACCATAACAAATAGATACAATATCTTCTATTTAAAGAAGTAGTCCTTTTTATATTTCGAGAGGTTTGTAAAATCGAGAAGGATTTCATTCTCGTATTTGCAACCGACACCATTCAGCCCACAAAGACTCAAAAAGCACCGTTGGCATTCAGATACGACAGTAAAATACGTCGATGGCAAGTCGACAGTTCTCCAGACAGACTTAGTGAAATGAAACTCAGAGAGTGAGAACACACCGAGTTTATTACAGAAGTGAATAAAATACAGGTTATACAAATTTCTATTACAAAGTCGAAAATGGTTGTGAACCCTTTACAATATCTCCTTAGGAACTATATAGACTACATCCCCACTCCTGTTTGTAAGTACATGGTGGAGGGGGAGATACTTGTTATGGTCAGAGTCGCGAGTGCGCTCTGTGTGGCCCTTATCACGGGCGGAGGGGGAACTCCAAAGCGAGGATCTTGGTATCGCGAGGACTGTGCCCCGAAGTGACCTTTCATGATTACATGGAGGTTAAGGGGCAGGCGTTAGTTATTGGAGCCTTCGACGTCTTATCTGAGCGCAAGGCGCAACTGAGATGAAATTTGTTAGTATTTATTAGGTGCTTAAGATAGAAGTGCGTTAAAATTATCGGGGACACGAAAAGACGCCTTCTTTCTGGTTCCAAGATATTGGTTATCGGGCCTCGCGCTTTAATTAAATTCATAAGCCCTGCTTTGCTCCGGAGTACATTGCGTAATGCTATGTACAGCCTGTACGCTCTGTACGTGGGGATATAAGTCGATAAAAATGTCTACCGCCCCCGTCTCACCCCGTCCCTCATTACCTGTACCTCCCTCGTCCTTCTTCCTTGTTATCGCCTCGAGCAAGTACACAAGTCTGCTTCTCCAGCCCGAGTGCTCTCCGTATATACGAAGCGTATGGGCAGGACCTTTTCGGCCCAGATGCCACACGTGCAGCGGCGCGATCTGGGCTCTCTCTTCTGCGCGGGCGGCGGGCAGCGATAGCGCGGCGTGAATAGGTGACGGGGAGGGTGCGGGGGTGAGGGGTTAGTGGAACACCGGCAGGTGTGTCGGCAATGCATTTGGCAGCGATGACAGAGGCGGCGGAGGCGGCGGAGGCGGCGGAGGCGGCGGAGGCGGCGGAGGCGGCGGAGGCGGCGGAGGCGGCGGAGGCGGCGGAGGCGGCGGAGGCGGCGGAGGCGACGGTCGCAGTGGTGGCAGCGGTTATGGGGGCTGCATTGCCCACCAGAGTGAGATGACGAGGATTAGGGATTGAGGGATGTTGAGATGAGAGGACAAAGTGAGTGTGGGAATTTATAGGCGTAATGAGGTTATTGGAGTGATGGGATTTATAGAAGTGACGGGACAGGGGTGGTGGGGACGAGATTGGCGACAATGACGTTGAGGGTTGCTGTGAGAGCAGCAGGTAGGGCGATTGTGAGTGCGGCGATGAGAGAGGTGCCAGAGGCGAAGACAGCGGAAGGGTAAAAGTCAAGGGTCTTCAAGAGGGAGTGCGGTTGCAGGGACTAGGGCAGTTGCAGGGTTGAGAACTGTGACAGGATTGAAGGCGATGGCAAGGGCGAAGGGGATGGCGAAGACGAGAGGGGTAGCAAAGGCGAGAGCGGTGGCCATGACGGTGGCAGGAGTGAGGGTGAAGGCAGGGGCGAGTATAAAGGCAAGGGAGAAGGAGGTAGGGGCGAGGGTGGAGGCAGGAGTGAGGATGGAGGCAGGAGCGAGGATGGAGGCAGGGGCGGAGATGAAGGTAGGGGAGAAGGTAGAGACAGGAGCAAGGGAGAAGCCGGCGGCGTTGCCAGAGGCGGGGAAAGTTCGGTGGCGGGGGCGAGGGCGGCTGCATGGGTGCGGTGAGGGCGGTGGGAGGGGTGAGGGACGGTGGCGGCACGGGCGGGGCGAGGCGACGGGGCAGCGGCGCTGGCAGCGGAGGCGGAGAGCATGTCTGAAAAGAAGCCGCTCCCGCTGCACTCAGAGGCGGAATTATTCGCTGCATTGGCGCGCGTCTCGCCAAGAGTTTGAAATGCCCGAGCCCGGTGCGCACGCGGGGAGAGAGGGGCGGGAAATACGCGCTGGACGAGACGAGAGCGAAATCTAAAGAGACCGCAGGCAGAAGCAGTTTTCAACAGCTCAAAAAATAGGAAGGATCGTATTTGAATGCGATGGGAAGAGTCGGAAACAGGCGAAGAGGAAGACAGAGGGAACAGAAAAGAAGAAGATATGAAGATAATATTAAATCAATGTGGTAAAAGAAAACCGCGAATGAGAGAACATACACAGGCAAAAATGGGGTGATTATTGTGGGATGGAAAACGTGAAATGGCCAGCGCAGAATAGAAAATGAGTTGTCATGAATGAAAGAGGTACAAGAATTAAGTAGTTTCAGTCGAAACTAAATAAGGATTAAGCCTAGATTAAGTGACAGCCAAGCCGAGATCGGGTCATAGAGAGATTCCACATCAGGATAAGTGCGAGGCAAGCGCGTAGTTAAAGCGTTTTGAAAACGATGCCATTGCAATGTGTTGGTGAGAGCGAGTCGAGAGTGATGAAAAAGAATGACCAGACCGAGGAGGCAAGGAGGCGAGAATGCTGACAAGATTGATTATTTGATTGAGTGATGTTTCACGGCATGTCAACTGCTACGGTCATTATTCTCTTTAGTTTAGTAAATGTTTTATTACGGAAGGTAGCGTTTTCCTTCCCATTGGAGAATGAGATGCGGTGGCAACCTACATATTGACTTACAGAAGATTTTCCCTCCACATATCTGCCCCTCAGTGTCGACTCAGTTCTAAACTTAGGGCTAAGAAAGGCCTATAAAGACCAAGGCGAGAGCATGGCGAGAAAAGAAAGACAACCGTTAGGAAACAGGAGTGATAGCGGGGAAAGGTCAAAGTGAGATTGTGAGAGAATGGAAAGAAAAGCAGATCGACTGGGGAATATCCATTTTGGATGAAATCGTACGTATGGTTTAGGCGCTCGTGTTGTTCACAGACGGACGGACAGACGGACGGACAGACGGATGGACAGACGGACGGACAGACGGACGGACGGATGGACGGACGGACGGACTGACTGACGGATGGACAGACGGACGGACGGACGGACGGACGGACGGACAGACAGACTGACGGACGGACAGACGGAGGGATGGACACACGGACGGACGAACGAACGGACGGACGTTTTCAAAAGAACCACTCTTTCTCGGTATCAGGGGACCCCAAAACGTGTATTTCCGTTGAAATCTCGAAATCGACTTTCCGCAGCATTGCATAACTTCCCCTATACTCCGTATATTACTCCGTATATACGTACGTACACGCGAGAGTAAAAAGCAGAGCAAGTAAACGTGAAGAGAAAACGAAGAAAAACTGGGAATATGTCCAGAGGGCGGCGAGTGAGTAAGCGAGCGCGGGGCCGGAGGAGAGCGGGGTCGGGAACCGGATAAAAGCGAAGCGGGTTCAGCAGCTCAGGGTGAATGCGGAATCTTTCATCGCCGAGAGCGAGCGGAAATTCTTGTGCAATGAAAACCCCAGGGGATGGGCCGGGGGTGCGGGCGATTTGATTTCTAAGGGTTGTTAGCAAGTTTGCCCGCCGCCGCCGCCGCTAGGCGCGCCGTGCAGTTGGCGCAAATATTCGCGATATTTCGAGTAATTAGCTTCCATGGCGGCGTGGCGGCCGGGTGTTGGTGTCTGCAAAGCTCCACTTTGCTTTGGTTGAGCCCGACGGTGCTTGGGCGGGAAGCGAATGAAAAGAGAGCGTGGGAGAGGGAGAGAAAATGAATGATTTCTTTTTACTTCTTCTGTGCTGATGGAACGAGCGGTTGAAGATAGAAACCTTTCGGTTTGTGACCCTACATCGAAGAGAAATGTCGGTCATCTTGATGAAATGTGCGCTTTTGAGATTCAAGTAGCAGAATCGCAATTATTTCTTCAAAAATTACTTTGTATGTTTCATTTCAGATCACTATGAATGTATGATGATTATGACGATTAATACTATATTAATATTATGTTACTGTTATAATTATTGCAAATGATGTTGATTTGACTTCCTCAGTGGGGAATCCAACGGGGTACTCACGGTGTACACCCACTTTCCCTAACTACTTGAAGTACCGAGGCAGTCAACTCTTCGAACAATCTAAGAGCTAAGAGCCTCTGTGACAGTTACACTTTATTTCACCTTACATTTTGGTCACAGTTGAAAGCTTCTCAGTAGCGTAGGAATATGTCTCCCGTTTTGCAATTGCCAACCATCCGTTGGGACCCCGTAGCTGCTTTGCAGAAATGATGTTTGCAAATGATTGACTTTTCAATTAATATTATTATTATTATTATTGTTGTTATTATTATTATTATTATTATTATTATTATTATTACACTATGGGAATTGAATTTTGTATCTCTACTAACTGAAATTTCTTGACTACAATTTAAAAGTAATCGATTTTTATTTCATTTGTTTATACTTTTTAAAGAAGTGTTATAGATTTCTTCCGTCAATATTTTTTATATCTTTCATTTAAACAGGATTTCGGCCTCACAGATTTAAGTTACTCAAGACAGTTAATTTTACAATATTTGTTTTTTACACACTATATTTCATCAAATGTAAATTTATTTGTAATAAGTTATAGGAAATTAACATTTATGAAAAGGAATTGTTTGCTTCTCTCACATGCTCTCTGGGTCAATATAGATACTGATGACAGTTAAAAGTACAGACCCTGCATACAATTAAAGTATACTTAGAGGCATATTTTTACCATTTTTTTGTTATCTTTCTGCATTTTCTCACTGCCTATCGTAGTTTAAAGACACACTTCATTATATTAAAGTAAATTGTTTCACAGAATACATCAAAAATAATTATATTAACTTTCCATTTGCGTAACAGAACCACATGTTGATACTGTAAAATTGCTGTTTAGTTTTCTGCCAACGCTGGAAATGAGAATGAATCATTAACTGCCTCGTCAATATTTCGCTACCTTACAAAATGGATAGGATCTGCTCTGATGGTGACAAAGCGCTCTTGTAGCGATGGTCAGGGGAAGTGTGTCACGCCATGAAAGATGGCCGCGCGACCACGGCATTGCTTCTCATCGATCTTCATTTGTTGACAAATCGACCCTAGAAGTCAACTGTTGCTCTGAAAAGCATCTGTCAACAATGGAAATCACCGACGTGTTTGACACTGCACTGCTGCTGACGCTGCGGTGTTACTTTATCAAGTGCAGACGTTCGGATTCTAGATACTTCACCGAGAAGAATGGACAATACACAAAATATGGCTGTGCAAGAACATCTGGCAAGACATTTTGTAAATCCCTGTTTATTACATTCTGCAGAAGTACAATAAGTAAAACTCTGAACAACTGTCAATGTGAAAGTAAAGACTAAGGTAATGAGATATTATAAATAATATAAATCGTAGTAATTTATTGGTAATGATATATTAATTACACCAGTCTATAGTGATTTTACTACTCAAAAAATGTAAGTATACCAATCCTAATTCGGGTATACTGATTTCAGATCTGAAATTCGTTTTTTTTTCTATTACGTCACAATTTCAAGATAATAAAATTTTATCCGTTTATTTACATCGTCGAATGATAATGAGGTCAAATATTAAAGTTATTGTCTTTTTGATAATTTTTTTAGCTGTTTTGACAGTTACTTAGAGGACTCATTCTTCCCATTGTTAATTGTTCACTGTAGCGCGTGATTTTATGTGATTTCAAGAAAAAACAAAAGTGCCATTTTGAAATCTGTTCTGTCTCTCGTAAAACTGAATTGTACGTAAATAGTAACTTAGGTAACTAATTTATGCTTTATTCTAAATGAATTAATCCACCTACAAGCCAAGATATAATTGATTCTAAATGTAATTTGAATTTTATTGATCTCGTTGATATTTTTGTCCATTTAATTACAGAATTTAATTAAAATCATTGTCAGAGAAATGATTTTGCTGTTGGTCAAAATAATGTCACGCACAAGATCCTAGTTGACCCGCAGCAGGTTTTTCTTCCACCCATGCACATTGAACGTGGACTCACGACACCGTTGTGAAAGGCAATGAATGGAAAAGGTTTTAGATTTCCAAAAGAGGAGATTGAAGGAAATAAAAATGATGCAAAATTAACCCTCCACCGGGCGCGCTGTCGTAAATTTGACGACAATAGCAGATTTTTTTTGTTTTGATGTCAACCCATTGTTGTCAAAGACTTCTGCGTTCTTGGTATTCCTGGCAGGTATCTTTAGTGATGCGTTCCTGCAGATACTGTTTAGTTTGCACACTATATTCAGTTTTTGTAACAGTCTGTTCGGGATAATTGCGTAGTGACGTAAACTTTACGCTGCGCGCTGGCTGTTGTGCTAAAATATTGTATAATAACTTGGCCTAATCGAAATTTTCTGTAAAAATGTTCAGATAAAGAATTCATGTGAACGAAAATCAGAATATTCTTCAAGAGCTGTCTGATAGGAGGAAGATCATGAATTGGATAGAGACAGAGGCAGTAAAGGAATGTTGAAAATATAGACGAACATCAGAACGATACTGGATCGGAACAAGATCTTTTTGATACTAAATACAAACGTTTATCAACGGATATGTTTTTGGTTGTAAATATCATTCTTAAATATTATAATGCGACATAAAATTCCTTTGTTCTACAATTTCTTTGATTTTTTCAAGAGTCATTGAATGTCGTAAAATTTACGACACGCGCCTGCTGGTGTGAACATTTTACGCGCGCCCGCTGGAAGGTTAAAAGTGGGAATATTTTGGAAGCCAGAAATTTGACGATTGTTGTGGCACAACATACGGAACAAGACCTTAATAAAAGAAGCTTGGAGACATTTGTACTTGAGACAACCAAGTTTTGGGAAAATTATCGAGCAAATAATTATTCACAACTAGTATAATATTATTAGAGCATTTCAGAATCTAGGATGTAACATGTTTTTAAAATTACATGTTCTTCATTGCCATCTTGAATTTTTCTGCATCTCCGCGCTGTTTGTGGTGTGCATGGTGATTGGTTCCGCCAGGATTTGTGTATCAACAATGGAATCCAGATACCAAAGACATTACGGAGCTAGCATGATACGAGATTTCTGCTCGTTTCTTCAAGGATCAACCGCAAAACTAGATAAACGAAAAAGTAAATGTCTCAAACACTTTTAAAAGAGTTTGAATTGCTTATTGCATGTTGTACGTTGATGTACATCATTTTTAAAGTTTTAAAATATAAATTAACGTAAAAATTTGAAAAAAAATGTTTAATTTATTTTTGGCCTTGCTCTACCGATATAGCACACTGAATAAGAGACTTCCTTTAAGAATGTCGTAATTTAAAAAACGTGCTAGAATAAATCTGAGTTCAGATATGGAATCTATTTCAATACAATATAGGTGAATTTTACTCAGTAGGAGATAAAAGTTGTTTTTTGTACAACAGTAGTATTCTTCATTTAATAATATTTTTTGTAGAATACAGTTGTAGTTTTTTTAATTCTAAATTTCCTGTTTAATGTTATATAAATGCATTCATTCATGATTACTTCATCTTCTAGAATAAACACCATACTTTTACAGAAATACCACACACATACAATTACATTTGCAATTTTAAAACAAAAAATCTATTTTTATTGGGCATCGATAGCAATTGCACACGTACCAGTAACATAATTTTAACAAGAGAAACTTACGGACCCGAATTCAGTTCTATCCGCCCTTCAACGCAATTCCAAGAACGGTCAATTGTTGCGTGCAAATAATCCAGAAACGGCACACATTTTAATCTAACTGAACTTTGCAGGTATATTAAGCACAACTTTATAATGTCACAAAAACTGCTGCAATTTGCCTCCCTTTGACGACAACGTGCCTACTGAATGTCAATTACATTCCCAGCGCGAATTTTTCCGAACGTTTGCCAATAGACCGCGCAACAAACAATTTAGCGTGATGTGGGTGCTTCCAAGAAATACCGCTTAACTGCTGCTGGTAGGAAGCAAATATCGGACACTGTTTCCAGGATGTTTGCTGTGAACCTCCACGCATTGTGAACATTTTATTGGAAATGTCACTACATGTTTTTTTCAAATTAAAGTTCATGCGATATGTTTCAGGCTTCACAAAGGTAGAGGCAGTACCACTCTCTCTGTCATGCCTAGTCTTTTACAGGGGTTTACGTTATATTAATTTCCCTTTAAATACCTTCTGAATCATTGCAGTTGCTGTCATGAGGTTTTCACTAAAGTGATTGTATACGACGATCCCACAAACAGTAGTATAATATTATCCTATAGCATTTTTTATTGCAGAGATATCGACAAAAAATTATGTATTTTAAATGGGACCCTGTAGATAGTTTTTAGCTTATGATTACGAGCCTGAGGCAGCAAGTTCATAAACTTCAGGCGTTCATATTTTATATTTAAGGTCATAACGATTTGTGACATTGATTCGAGAAATGTCTATAATGGCGCAAGATCAATTTCAAAATAATAATTTGCATAAAAATTAAAATTAAGATAATTAAAATTCAAAGGAACAAATTATGACAATAGAATGGAGGCTTCGGGTATTTCAATACTATTAAATAATAATGATATCAATACCGAATTCCGTACGGCTAATGGCATGCCATATGGCAAATGGTAAGACACTGGAGTGATATCGCAAATAACGGTACTGACCATTGTTAGATCGCTTATAATTACTCTCCATTTAAGGAATTATAGTCTTTGCTTTTACATTTCAGGGGTCGTCAACCGAACTGATGAACTACACTCCATGAAGTCATGAAAGTAAAGCAGTTCGAGACACCATTGTTTCCTGGATGGGTGACCGTCAGGGAAGCCCGCTAAGTAACGGCACCAAACCTCTGATATAAAAGGCACTGACTGGGAAGTGACACAACAAAAAGACAAAATAATTTAGCGGAGGATTACTCTACATACACTAAATGCCCACGAAGGGCTAAGAAATTGGTGTCAAAGTCTTCTATTGGTGGCAGTGGCACGTGTCGTGGCACCCTAGCATGCCACGAGCTTCTCTGAACAACTAGCGTCGGGAAAGGAAACTATTAGTAACCCCCGCAGTTTTACAATAGGGATGACGTGTCTCTGGTGGTGGAGTAACGAACTGCGGTGAAGGGGCGATTTCGTCGTGGCACTCGTGCAACGGACTTCTCGCTCGTGGCACCGACCTTGACAACACTGGGCTAAGAGATCTGTTGCGAAGCCGCAACAACAACAAAAATTCCTGGGCCCATTACACATTTTGTTTCATTCCTTCATCTTCATTATTTTTCCAATTCTCACTTCACCCTTCTTTATCGCTTTCGATCTAGCTCTTCAACATCCGCGTCATTTCTTCTTCCCCAAAACGCGCCTCCAACGCCAGGAGACTCGGGCGTTGCGTGAGCCCGCTTCCGCACAGAGGACGCTATTTATCATTACGAATGTCGCCACCAGATGACTCTGCGAGACGGGTTATTGCGCATGAAACGGGACCCGGGTTTTTCTTCCGTCTTTTTTTCTGCCTTTCACCGAGTGGCGGAACAGGCAGAGACGCGTGACATGTCGTGTCGAGGCCGCGTCCGCCCAAACGCGTTTATTCGGATTGTCAGCGTGAATTCGGCCATCAGATCGGCGAAAAAAGTGAATCGTGTGCGTGACGCTTATCGGGGAATGTATAAATTTCATTCGAATCGATCTGTTATCGGACGCTACTGATAGTATCAAAAATATACGAATCTTTTCAAACGAATCAATTGGCTACACAATACAACAAGTTTGAGGGGTGACTTTCGCGTCCACCGAAACGAAGTGAAAAAAAACGTACAGAGGGAATCATTTATTCATATGGTTTTCGTTTTTCTGTTGACATAAACACGATGGAGATATCGTTGTCAAAAAAATACGCTTGCGTCCCTAGCAACGATCACGTACCGGCATTGACCTACTCTGTGTCTGCGACAGTTCACACTGATGTAAATCCACTGGCCAGCTACGCTGCCAATTTCTTTGAACACTCGCTGGGTATCGTTCCGTCCATGTTACGTTTACACGTCGCATTACCAAGGATTTGTTGTAAATTGACGTTCCGGCACTTAACTCCATAAGCAGCGCCGTATCGCGGCTATTGTTGGCGGATGATAGATTAGGGATTTGCGAATTAATCCGTCATTAATCACAGCTCCCCGAGAGAGACAAATGCTAGGGAGATTAAGTATTTCCAAGTGGCAGTGAGAGAGAGCCGGACTGCAGAGTACTGGAAATCTAGCCGTGGAACTGTGGAGCTGTATTCTGATAATTCTGACCGCAATTTTAGAGCAATTACTGTTAATCAAATCTTTGATTAAATTTGATTTGGTTTATTTTCGTCAAATAACAGTAAAATCTGTATGTGACGGATGAGGGCAAAGTATAATCTTCGAACGTTTTTTGAGCCCTAGAAACTTGATATCAATTTTTTAACTCCCTAATTGCAAAATTAAAGTGCGGTAGCGTTTTATAAAAGGTATGTAGTTACAGAACTTTTTGAGCATGCAATAAAATCTGTTTTTTTAATTCTCCTATTAAAAGATCTTCAAAACAAAGGCTAATACTTGGTTAAAAATAGATAAATTTTGCTTAGACTGAGGTACGTAAGGGTATATCAATTTTGAGCCTCTGCGCATGCGCAGCTCAATTAGAGGCTAAAACGTGATGTACTTAAGATATCTGAAGCTGTGCAAAATTCCTCTAACATGAAATGTTCTACTACTGTGAAACTTTACAGCTTCTCATAGCGGCAAATGATAGTAAGTGCCTATGTATGTCTTTCTCAGGCACCCATGAAATCATGTACTTTTTACATCTGACAAACGAGAAAATTTGACTTCTAAACACCTTGATGCTCGTCAGATCAGGGTTCTTTGAAGATAAGTAATATTCGACTTTTGTGATAAGCGCCGTGAACACATCCGAGTGAGCCTTCCTTTGCATTACGCTAAATTCTTTCGTCAAACAAGTTTCTGCGATCCAGCAAATAATTTGTACCGACTAAGGCCAACTTCAGAAAAGGTTCCTGTCCCAACGTTCGTAAAACTTTTCACAAAGCAATCTTACCTTTCACGAAACTCTCCAGAGCTGGTTTTAATGACCGTTTTTCGAGGAAATGCCGTCGATATCCGTATAATATCTCGATCGACAGATTCTCGGCCTGTCTCTGTGGTTTTTTTTCAGCAAAGAATCTGCCTCTCACGGCACAGCACGCTTTGTGACAACTCGTAGCTTAAGTCCCGATATACACGTTTCAGAAACGAGTCAATATCTTAAGAGGCTTTAAGCATGATTAAACTTTAGAGCCCACTCATAATAGAGAAATGTTGATCATGTATTTTCAAAACTAATATCAAAATAAACTACATTTATAATATTAAAACACTAATATTAGAATAGCTTTTACAATTTTATGAACTACTACGAACAGTTGTTTACAAACTTAGTGGGGGATTATATCCTGCGAACGTCTAAGAACAAGCTCAGTGTGCTCATGTACTAATACACCCCTGCACGTACTCTTCCCCTGCGCCATATTCTTGGCATTGCAAACTATATATCTCGGTATTTTTGATCTTGTCTCTGTACGATTCATATTCATAATAGCATATTTGCTGCCTTGAATTTTGTTCAGCTGTACAAAAAAGTCATATTTATTTGTTTTTAAATGCCAACTTTTCGGTCGTTCATTGGAGCATCAGTAGGGCTCCTGTGTTGATACAGGTCTATTATGGTGTAATAATATTCATATTCGTATTAGTCAAGTGGACTTGATTTGGAACTCAACTGTAACCTTAAGAGAACAAATTATTTCACTAATTAAAGCCTTGAAACTTACTTAGCGCTGGTCGGTAATTTCTGGGTGGAAGTCCGAACTACTCTACCTTTTATTTATTTAATTATTTATTTGTCAAAAAACAGTAAAAGCTGTATATGACGTGTGGGGAAAGAGATTTATTTGCGCACATTTTCTTGAGGGCCAGAATTTTAAAAAAATGAATTTATAAAATAATTATTTTAGAAAAATAAAAATATTTGAAAAATGTTTGTTCCCGAGTTATAGAAAATCAATTTCAACGGTAAATGAACTACAAGCAAAAGGAGTGCTCAACAAAACATGCGCACAATGAAGCTACATTTACGTCCAGAAGCAAAACAAGGGGCCATCTCAGCATTTGCTCAATTTTCGAAACATAGAAAAAATTTATTGGATTGGTATCAACCCCATTGTCAGTACCAGAAGGGTAAGATCTCGAGATCCGCGCTAGAAGTTCAGAATAATTATTTATGAGACGAGTGATAAAGCTGGAAATTTATTTTGTGAATGGGAAACATGAGGACGAGAAGTCAAGTGGCGCTATGATCAAAATAATATGATGTGTTCACCACGTGTATCACACGAGTAAACTATTCATAATAATAAGTCAATTAAAATGAATCATGGCATTAGCGTTCCATTTTGGTCCATATTTTTAATTTAAAAAAATCATTACAATTAAAAATATTAAAATGAAACGATAAAAATAGACTTATTTTCTAGTACCTCATTGTCCTTTTCTTAACATGTGACGAGCTTTGTTAACTGCAACTGTAATGTTTTTGGCAATACGTTGCATCCTACCCCTGTCTTCAGTGTGCATTGATATGCGTACCTCACAGAGGAGCAGCCTAAACACACACCGGATTCTTGAGAGCCAGGATTCATTGATGAAAACTGCTCCCTTTGTCCTCACTACCTATCCTCTAACTTCGTATACGTGTTTTTTTTCCTGAAACACATTGTACAATATTCTCCAGCACGCATGTCACGGTTCCACGGAGCAGGGACATTGGAATCGCGGCGCGCGCAGCCTGCTCGCTGCTCTGGCGCGCGCTGCTTGCCAGCCATTCATCAAAATGGAGGCGGCGACGCGAGCGGTGGCGCAGGCGGGCGAGGGCGGGGGCGGGGGTGGGAACGACGAGCGCGAGTACAGTTGGCGTCAGGTGCGGGCGTGGCGTCGGTGACGCTGGCTGCAAGTCGTGGTGGTGGTGGTGGTGGTGATGGAGGTAGTAGGGGTGGTAATGGAGGTCGTGGTGATGGTGGCGAGGGTGGCGCGGCGGTGTCGGTGGTTTTGGCGGTGGTGGTGATGGTGGCGAGGGTGGGGCGGTATAGGGGGTGATGGTGAGGGTGTTGGTGGTGGTGGTGGCGGCGGCGATGATGATAGTGATAGTGGGGTGCGGCGGCGGCGATGGTGATGACGGTGATGGTGGTGGTGGTGATGGTGGTGGAGAGGATGGTGAGAAGTCGCGATAGTGCGGCAGAAATAGAAAGCTGGGAAGTGGAGGCCAACTTTGGGTTACGGAGTGGGGAGAACTGCGGAAAACAGGGATAAGTTGGTGAGTGGGAATAGGTGACGAAGAGGAATCGGTGGGGACACTACAGACGGAGGTGAATGGGGTACAGTGGAAACAGCGGGGACAGTTAAGACGGCAGGGGCAGTGTAGTTAGCAGGGACAGAGGAGACGGTGGAGATGGCGAGGATAGGAGAGACGGCGGGATCAGGGAAACGGCGGGGGCGGAGTACACACAGAGGCAGGGTAGCCAGGGAGAAGGCGTGGTCAGGGGGAACAGTGAAGACGAGGGGGGCAATGGAGGCGACAGAGACTGTGGAGACGGCGGGGACAGTGAAGACAGCGAGACATTAAAGACTGCTGGATAGAGACAGCGGGGCAGTTGAGAAAACAGGGCAGGGGAGAAAATAGGACAGGGGAAATGACAGGACAGGGTTGATGGCAGGGCATGGGAGATAGCCGGACACGGGAGACGGAGGCGAAAGGGAGAAGGCGTCGATAGTAGAGATGTTGGAAACTAGAAAAATTGAGACGATGGGAAGACTTTGGGAAGGACGATGACAATAGGCAAAGCAGGGAAGCGTAGACGGTGCAAACGGCGGGGACAGCGAGAATGGAGGGGCAATGGGAATGGCGGGGACGGTTTGACAGCGGTGACTGGAGAACGCTGGGGCGGCGGGAATGGCGGGGACCCGAGCAGCGGGAGGGGCTGTTTCGGCAGAGCACGCAACGCGCCGTTATCTCATTTGCGTGCGCAAGAATTCATTATTGAATACACAGGTGCCACGAGAGCCGGCGCACGGGGCATATGCGATGCACATACGCTGCACTGGCCAAAGAGCGAGTGGGTGCGCGGGAATATGTTGTATGTGCGGTCTATGCACGTTATACATGCCGAATTATGCAGGCTATTCACATTGCCAAAGGTCGCTCTTTTCCACCGCATGGCATTCGTACAAATAATACTCAGTACGCGATGAACATCTCTAATGATTTTAGTAACAGGTTCGTCACTCCGAAATTCGCACTGTGGTTCAGAGGGAATGTCGGTTTTGTGTTATTTCGAGAATTGATGCTGTAATTATTTTAGTCTCTACTCTATGGATATGGCCGAGCGTTAGCAGTGAAAGTAATATATGAATTATCAGCATACGCTCTCTAGCATATTTGCTGGTTAATGGATATTAAGTTAATCATGAATCAAACTCCATCATAAAGAATAATGTTCGGTCCGTAGAACTATAAAGTACATACAGAAAATAACCGTGAGAATTAGCTTGAATTAACCAGAGACCAATCGGTACAAGAAACTTGGAATATATTACCCCTTTAATATTCAATTCAACCTTTAATGAATAACTCAAAAGGTTCTGAATTTTATCAGAACACATTACAAGAACCGTTGCTAAGATATTAAATATGCTCATGAGTAAAAAAGTCAACAAATTAAATTTCTTCCAGAGTATTTTACAGAAAAAAACACTTCACATTATCAAAAAGTACAAATGAGATTTAAATATTTGCCACATGAGTTTCAATCCAGCAGTAAAAAAAATAGACTGAAAGTTATTCGAAACTTTAAATGTCTAAAAATAGCTATTCCAAATTACACACGTAATTCCCGAAAAGATAGAGACTCACATGAGTCAACTATGTAATAAGACACATTGTATCTTCTGAATTGTAATAGGTACGAAGATGCCGTTTACCCATTATGTGATACACTCCGGAGATTCATCCCAATAAATGTTACACATATCTTAACAAATTCTTCAGTGTATAAAGAGGTACGTACGACATATTGTCTTTTCAAATTACTAACGGCAACATCTCACATTTATAATGTCTTCAAATTTTTCTAGGTTATAAAATTATTTGGTGAATTGTAAAGTATTCTATAAATGGTCGCTAATGATCTTGCAGTTTATGCGACCAAAAAAACAAAGCTTACATAAAAAAAGTTGTATTTCTAATTACTAATCATGGTAACAGCGTGACCAATCCTGATGTATAAATAGCATTTCTACTATCGTAGAATTCATGAAGTTGTGCAATAGTTTTCTCCACGTAAATTTTGTTTTATTAAACGGAGTACACAACAGTCTGCATGCAAGAAGCATTTTGAAAATGCGACGGGTTCATGGAAGGAACAATTAACATCAAAACGTGTTGCAAAATGTTTCCTTATCCCGCGGTACTAGTTGCATAAACAAGGAAGTTCAAAGAGCTGTGTCAGTATTGCTAGTATTTTCTGTTGAAAATACTTCTGTTACCGCGTGAAGCATTTTGTTAATGCATATTTTTTAAAAAAAAATTAAAGGTAAATTAACAAATATATCAGATGGGAACATAAAAAATCCTCATTCTTTGTATCACTCGATATTTGATCTAAAATCTTTACAATGCATTGCAATATACTTTATATGGTTCATTAAAAAAATATCGCGAATTATTTGATGCAATTTAAAGGTAACAGTTGTAGGGTAAATGTAAATAGAATCATGATATTGTAAAATATACCGTTATGGATTTACGTTATTTATATCTATATTGTCCTCACTTCCTTGTCTATAATATGTCCACGATTTGAATACATACTTACGTGACTAATTACATACGAAATAACCACTTTTTGTTAATTTCTTCGTAAATGTGATATACTAAATAAGGAACCCGCGTGGGACAGAAATGGCATCGTGCCACCTCTAACGTTACACCACTCAGTGCCATTTCCGCAGAATTAAAAGAAATTCAATCTTAAAGTCAAACAAGCAAATAGTTCCTGTTATGCAAATAGTGTGTGTACATATGTATATAAGTACAACATGTACGAAACATTCATTACAACTATCAATTTATCGAAAGACCAAAACTTTCCCGAAAAAACAAATTCGTACGGATAATCTGCTGGAGTTACCACAACTCCAACGCAGTTTAATCCACGTCCTAAAGACGTGACGTCGAGCATTTTCATTATGAGTAGCCATTTTAATTACCCGGCGATCAACGCGCCGCCCTCGCCGCCGCCTACTCGACATGAAAGCCCACGGCCTCCTGCGCGCATTTTAATCTTCGACGCCGTTGTCAGTGGCCCGGCGCCTGTCACCCCCCCCCCTGCCGACC
The DNA here is from genome assembly GCA_031308135.1 of Acheta domesticus. Classification (NCBI taxonomy): domain Eukaryota; kingdom Metazoa; phylum Arthropoda; class Insecta; order Orthoptera; family Gryllidae; genus Acheta; species Acheta domesticus. The sequence continues at coordinate 117,758,237 of JAHLJT010009355.1, forward strand.
CCACCCAGACCCTCCGCGCGCTCACTAACATCGCTTTTCAGCTTTTTAGTCCCGTATCTCGCTCTTCCATTCTAATCCGTCTGTCTACCAGGGGCGTGCGAGTGTTTCATTGAATTTTCTCTCTTCTACGACGATACTTTGCTATTGATTTTAGTAGGATGGTGTATTTAGTAGGTATGCTGTATTATCTCGTTGTAGAGAGTGTCCAGGGAGGAATCGTCGAAACTTCGAAAATAAGCTCATAAGACAATTTTAAGCATATTTTGTCTAATAAACTACATATATATTCCGAATGGCTGAGCCGCAATTATCACTCAAAAAAATGGTTTGAAGATACGCTTTCTGGGCAAAAATGTGCATTGCAGAAGCATATAAACACTCCAAAATATGTACATTGTTTATTATTTACAAAAGAAATGAATACATTTGTCCAGAAAGAAAAATTAACCGAGAAATAGAAAAGCAGTCGAATTGTGTAAAATGGGCGCTTTTTTATTTCTGGGTTAATTTTTCTTTGCGGTCAAATATATTCATTTCTTTTGTTAATAATAAACAATTTACACATTTCTGCAGTGTTTCTATGCTTCTACAACGCAAATTTTTCCCTAGAAAGCATATTTTCAAACCAACTTTTGAGTGCTTATTGCGGCTCAGCCATTCGAAATATCCATGTGATTTATTAGAAAAAATATACTTAAAATTGTCTTAAGAGCTTATTTTCGAAGTTTCAACGTTTTCTCCCCGGACACCCTGTATTGTGTTATACCGTACATTATACTGTGTTATACATTTTAGTTGCAGTTATTACATAATTATCCAACTTCAATAAGAGAGCATGTATTACATGACATAACCTATGAAATGCAATCTGATATTTTCTGTCAGGCTTGTATGCTTCTCGAATCTCGGTCGAAACTGCCCGAAAATAATTATTCAAAATAAAGGTGACGCCATCTGTAATTTGCAATTGTAAAAATTTAGTTATTTCAAATCTTAAATTAATGATCTGTAACTCGCAATTACATTTCGAACTTATTATTTTAACAGAATTACCCGTGAAATTCAATGCGAAATTCATATCTCAGCGGTATCATCGTTATTTCTGGGTGGTTACAGGGAGATCCCTGGGTTGGAGTCTCAATGATGGTAGTATTTAAAACGATACATAGCTGGGACGAATTACAACTTGCTAGAAAGCTGTGTCGAATTAAGTCGCTGTCAGGAGGAGAATTCTCACTCCCAACTGCTCGGATCGATACTTTCCCGGGGTTTCTCCGATCAACACCAAGCAAACGGGTCACGGATCGCGTGCAATTTTTCCTTCCTCGCCCTACCCTGTCCTCTTACGTATACTTATCCTCATATGCACTACACTGTCACCCTTGTCAGGAGACCAGTTAGGGCATACCCCGGCTGGGCGGTGTTCCGCTGGTGGGAGATACCTTGTTGAGGAAAATACCCGCTACTCGACGTAGGCCGGCGCCGGAGTTTGGCATCCAACAGGGCAAAATCATCGCCATGTACCGCGATAAAAAAAAGCATGCACTACACTTATGTGACTAGTGACTATAGCAGTTGACGGCTCCGGAATTACTAGTAAATCTATCAATCAATCGAATTCTAGCAGGAATTCAACCACTAACTCACAGCGCAATCACTCCACGCGGTTACTGTCATCGCTTCCACGCATTTATTTTCGTGTCTCGCTCTTCCGTTCTCTTCCTTCCGCCTCCCAGCTGCGGTAGCTCAGCGGCAAACGCCGTTACCATTGCAGCAGCGTTTTCTGTGAGGTCCTTGGTTTCGAGTTTCGACGGTGGTGGATTTTCGATGCTAGATACGTAGCTGGGTCGAATTAAACCACTGACTGAAGGCGAAATGTTTTGGTTGGCTGCTCTGATCAGTAGTTTTCCGTGTTTTTTATTAATATAAGGCGAAAACCGGAACAGTACCCTTAAAAATGAATCGAGACCGTGCATGAACTTTCCGTTTTCATCCTTAGTATGTCCTTTTCCCTTAAACTGAAATTTATACTTGTGCACGCAATACTTTATCTCAAATGTCGAGAGCATAGAGACACGAGCGGTAGTCGCTTGGGAGGATATCGGGAGATGGTGATAACGCCACTAGCCGACATGTGCTCGGCACCGGTTTTCACATTCTAGTGCAAGAAGTACTGCGCAACCCTTTCAGGATACAGCATGCACTACACTTACGGAACTATTGACTTTAGCAATGTTTGTACTTTGAATCAATACATTCTCACTTCATTTATAAAATAATATTTCACTCCACATCTTTGTGCCAGTGTCTTTGTGATACGAAACAATAAAATGATCACATCGTTTCACACATCCGAAATTCAATCCTTACAAAAACCTCCCAATTAATAATTTACGTCAAAGAACACATTTTTTTCTGTTTTTATTTCCTGATTATTACTACTACTCATCAAGGTGGCATTTGTCACTATTCAATTGGCATCTGCTATAAAACTCAGGCTTTAACTCAATTAGAACGAAATTAAATATTTTCCAACAGTTGAAAACTCTATTAATACGTGAAAACCTATGATATCTGCACATTACAAAACAGTTTACGGAGCAGTTTAAAAGAACTTCATTTTTCAATAAAATATTATTTCTGGTAATTTTGAAAAGTAGAGCCTGGCAAATATTTTTATCGCAAACCATTCAATCAAAAATCAATTTCACAAATTAAACATCCTGCATTTGAACTTTCATAAAAAATCCAATTAATCTGCTATAATTTATTGCATGTTTATAAACATTCTCACTTGATTACATTTTACCGTGTTTGAACATCTACACATACATCTCGTGTTTGGAATTAAATTTATTTAATTTGTATAATACACAGAAGAGAACTTATCCATTCAGAACTAGTACCAATTGGGAAGAAATTAATCTAACTATCTCATCAATTTCTTCTCGACATCATAAACTTAACAACAGGAAACTCTTTCAAAGAAATAAATATCTGAAACAGATTCAAGATCTGTCAGAGTCTCTTGATTGTAAAAATGAAGTGAATTGAAGATTGAATGAATTATTTTCATCCTCATTTACTCATACACAATTATTTACTCCACAATTTACTCATTTTGGCATATCATTAATATAATCATAGGAAGAATAGAGCATTAGATATTTTGTAAAGCACATTTACACTACAATATTTCAGCGATGAACTTTTCTACCGCGCCAGTTCCCAGCGTATTTCTATTTTTTCCCCGTAACCTGTGCATCTCCTGAGCTATTTATTTAGCGACAAACCACTTTTTCTCACATTATTAATCAAAAAGTTTAATTAGGGCCCAACCTAACACATATCAACATCCCTTAAAATTATTTTACTCTGACGTAACTTCCACAGAGATACTTCCAATTGCAACGTGCCTTTCAACGATAGGCAGATACATTTTTTAATCATCGTAATTAGATAATAGTCTTTACAGATTTTGTGACCCCTAGCGTTTAAAGATGCCTCTGCCAGGCCGGTAGACCCAACAAAATTATTGGCCACATAACCCACATATTCAGGGCACGAATTTCGAAGTGTGGCAGAATGATAGGCATTTTTTCCACAGTTATCCCTCTGACTACACGCGATCCTCAGACACTCAAATGAGCTCGAAACAAGCTACCAGAGGCCATCACGCCCCACGCGCGTGTCCCCGTGACCACGCGATTCCTCACTGCTCCTCGCGCCCCGCCGTGCGCCGCCCCCCGCGCCGACCGCGACAGTCGCGCGCTCCCGCAGTCTGTGCCTCCCAGGGGCCCCGCCTCCCGCCCCCGCCCCCCCACAGTGCGCCCCGGGGAGCGGACGCGCCGTGTTTCCATTCCGCGCGATCGCCATCATGATGGCCATGATTATGAGTATGACAACCGCCGAGCGTCAGCCGTCCGAAATTAATTGAACGATGCGGCGCTCGTTGCATGCGATCGGTGCACCGCCCCCCCCGCCCCTCCCTTCCCCATGGTGGCCCCCTCCCCGCCCCCCGCACTCCACGTCGCACATCAAAGCGCGCGTTTCAATCAACACAGCGGAAAATGGGGCGGGCCCTGTCGCCCGCCCGCCGGGCAGAATCGCGAAATCGCCTCGAAAAACGATGTAGCACTCAAGTCCAGCGCCCACAGGCTCGGCCGGGGTCGATCCCGCGCTCTCCCTTTCGTTTGCTCGCTCTTCCATTACCTCCCCCGCCCTTCCGCCCGCTCGTCTGGCCACCCTCCCGCTCGCGCGCTCGCCCTCTCGCGCGCTCGCCCTCTCGCGCGCTCGCCCTCCCGCGCGCTCGCCCTCTCGCGCGCTCGCCCTCTCGCGCGTTCGCCCTCTCGCACGCTCGCCCTCCCGCGCGCTCGCCCTCTCGCGCGCTCGCCCTCTCGCGCGCTCGCCCTCTCGCACGCTTTACCTCTCGCATGCTCGCCCTCTCGCACGCTCGCCCTGTCGCACGCTCGCCCTCTCGCTCGCTCGCCCTCCCACTCGCTCGCCCCCCCCACTCGCTTGCCCTCCCACTCGCTCGCCCTCCCACTCGCTCGCCCTCCCACTCGCTCGCCCTCCCACTCGCTCGCCCTCCCACTCGCTCGCCCTCCCACTCGCTCGCCCAACCACAGCCCACACAATTGCAGTTTTAGCCAGTTAACCTCTCGTTCCCCCGACCAACCTCTCGCCTACTCCATCTTCTACTCGCCACCCGGCTACCATACCTCTCACTCTCCCACCCTTTTGTCCACTCGTCCCCCCTTCGCCCAACATCTCGCCCACTATCTTCCCCACTCGCCCACTCTCCCCCGCTGGCCGGCCGGCCGGACACCCGCCCGCCCGCCCGCCCTCTCACCCCCCGCCCGCCCGCGGCCAGTGTTTGCACCCGCGAGGCCGAGGGGAGCGCGTTTCGTATTAATCAGCAAACAAGCTGCGCATGATGGACTTTTCGCTGCCGCAGCGCTGGACAATGCGCCGGCAAATTTCGCTGCGGGGGCAGGGAAGGGGGGAAGGGGTCGCGGCCCCCGGACCCACTCGAGAAGGGCGCGTGCGCCCCGCCCCCTTTCTGTCTTTTTGCTTTATATATATTTTTGCCTGGCGGTCGGTGATATCCGTTTCATCAAGGGGATCGGGTTGCGTCATAGAATGTTACGCCTAACAGACTGCAGTGAATAAACGAAATGTAATTTCGAGTTTTTACCAAGCAATATTCGTCGTGGCAAAATAACCGGTCGTAAATTTATAGTGTATGGATTTTAAAAATGAGAAGGCTTTGATCATTGGTAATCCAATGAGTTGCCCATCAATGGTAGTCTGCGACAGAGGAATTATTATTATTATTACATTGCAACCAATATCGCCGAAACACTAGTGATAATTCGATACATTTTTACGTATTTCTCTTCTATATTGGAAAATATTTCCGTAAACCTCAGTATCAGGATACAAAATCTGACACACAAATCTGTCACAAAAATCCCTGATGAAGGGAATATTGTAAAAAAATTCAAAGCAAAAATAATACAGTTTTATAAAAATATAAATATCCAATCCCACAAAGGGTTATTTCAAAGAATTTGTTATTTAAGCAATGAATGGTTTGAAACTGAAGATTCATATTTTACTTTCATCGCCTTTTCAACGCATTAAAATTAATAAGAGGATGTAAGCCATGATATATAAAATTAGAAAAAACGTGACTAATGTTCTAACCCAATCCGCGACTGAAAAATCAATGCATACATATCAGTCTTCAAAGTTATACATTCAGATAAAAGAATACTATATTTTACTACAAAACAGTGCGGTTCGCATATTTATAGTTAGTATCACAAAACTCCCGATATTCCTAATAATAATTGTAATGAAGTACTCAACGTTTATTACAATTACATTTTATTATTTAATATTTTTTTAAGCAAATCACTAATATTACCGGTGATGTGAACATTTTCTGAGATTTCTTACAAAGTATTCGAGTAAGCTGCGTACGTCCGTCTCTCACTCACGTTAGATCCCTTCCCTCAACCAATCGAGATAAATGCTGTGACATTCGAAGTGTTTCGGTCTCCAGGTGGAAAATGATTTGTTTCTGGATGCATACACAAGATAAGATATGTCTGTAAAATCTTGTTTTTCGTTTTTTAGTGCTGCGATGAAGCCGCGGGCACCATGGCACCAACTGTCCCAATTTCACGGCACCCAGGCGATGAATGCCGCTAGGCCGCTACATATTGTATTGCCCAGGCACCGCTGTTTAATGTTTGCGGAGCAGGGCTTGCATTACTAGTAAGGGAAAGAATTATTATCCGTGATGCCAACCTGTAGAATAACTATCGTTCCACTGAATACTTTTGTTATGTGTAGCATAAACGATAGTGCTAATGCGATAATCCTCTTTTGCATGGTAACTTCAACTACGAAATTATATTTTAAAATAAATCTACAAGAAAGGTACGGTATGCTATAGAATAGGAGCTTGCAAATATACAAATTTTCTTGAATATGACGCATGATGATAACACTGTGAATGTACTTTTCAAAGCGTTCGGATTATGTTGTTCAATACTGTATTCAGAATGGGTAGTATTCAGAATGAGTAGTGGGTAGTGTTCAGAATGGGTCGCCCAAAAGAACATTCGACAAGACTTGCGGCCACATATTGTTGCATTATTTATTAATTAATTTTAATTTTTAATAGATTATTCTTTACGTTCGACGCCCAAGGATGAAATAAACAGGCCACAATGTTTTAAGTTTCTTTTTATTTAGAACTTTCATAGTAGAAACATTCAACTCATGAAATATTTTAACAACGGTTTAAGAACGTTGGCAATGCCACATTCAGCTAAAACCTTTAATAAAGAGAAAATACATCAGACACGTACTCACGGAATATCGAATACTAAAACAGCTCTACAATCCTTACATAAACGAAAACTAGGAACGTTCTCGGTATTACAGTTAATTCAATTTTATAGGACTTCCTGTTGACAAACGGATTTTTTATGGCTTGGCCAAAATCGGACCAAAACACGTTAAAACGCAATTCTTCTTATTTTCTTTGACCAGATTTCCCCCCAAAATGTTTAATTTTCGTAAACAAATATTGGAATAAAAACACGTAATTCCAGCACATAAATTTCAAGGCAATGAACGCACAATTCTACAACCCCAGAAAAACTACGTTTAGCAGGAAAATTCCTTTACAAAATTAAAATCAAACAAAATATTTTAGTCGGACTGTTTGGTCTCTTCCGTTCTGAAGAAACAACGACCGCTAATATTAGTACCCTTAGATTTGAGTCGACATGAATTTCCAAAAGGAATGTACACACATAGCAATATGAGCCAGCAGTCCTGGCAAGCAGACGGCGCTGGCATCGCAAGCGACACCAGAGGTGCCGTAATGAGTTTATTCGCCGGGAGGGTGCGATCCCCCCCTCCCGCCTCGTCTCCTCGCTCCGCCCTCCCGCTGCGCCCCGACTGCCTCGGGCGCCCCTCCTCGCCTCCCTCTACCCCTCAGGCCGTGGCGCACTCGCCCTCGCCCTCCCTTCCTCCCTCGCTCGTCGCCACTACGCCGCCCCCTGCCCTCTCCGTCCCGGTCTGCATCATCTCTCTCCCCCCCCGCCCCTTCCACTATTAGGGCTCCGCTCCACCCCGCCTCGTCTCGTCACGCCAAGCTCTACAATTTTCTTTTCCCTTCCGAACCTTTCTGTCACGTCTTTCCGTATCACTATGTTTTTCACAATTTCGTCTCATTTTATCTCACCCGCTTCTGCTTCGTCCTGTCCCATACCTCTCCGTCCCGTTCCGTCTGGTCCCGTTCCGTCCATGCCACCCCGTCCTGGTCCGTCCCGTTCCCACCCGCTCTGTTCTGTCCACCAAGCCGTCTCGTCCAGTTCTCCCCATCTCACTTTCTGTTCTTGTCCTGCTGCCTCTCTCCCAACCGTTTCATATCGTCCCGTTGCGTCCCACGACTGCCGAGCCTGCCCGGTCGCGATCCACTTCACTATTCCGCCCTGCCCGGCTGATCTCCGCTCCACTCCATCTCGTTCCGTTCCACTCCGTCCCCTTCCGTTCCGTCCCTTCGAACCCTGCTCCGCCACCTTCCGCCCCGTTCCGTCCCGTTCCACCCCGCTCCGCCCCGTTCCGCCTCACCCCGTTCGCACCCGCCCCACCCGTCCCGTCCCACCTCCACTCCGCCTCCGCCCCGCTTCGCTTCGCCCAGTTCCGTCCCGCTCCGCCCCTCCCCGCCCTACTCCTCACCACCCGTCCCGCTCTGCCCTGCGTCGCTCTGTCTCGCTCCGTCCCACTCCGCCCCGCCCCGCTCCGTCCCGCACCACCCCTCCCCGCCCTACTCCTCAATACACGTCCCGCTACGCCCTGCGTCGCTCTGTCCCGCTCCGCCCACTCCACCTCACTTCGCCCCACTCCGCTCTGCTTCACCCCACCCCCGCTCCGCTCCGTCGTGCAGTCTCTGGCGCCCTGGCGCCGCGTCACACGGGCTCGCCCGCGGCGCCGCTAGTGTCGCGCGTCTAAATATCATGCTAATCAATTCCATCAGTGGGCGCCTGCAGACGCCTGCGGCGCCGCCGCCGCCGCCGCCGACGTGCTCACACGAAGCTCCACCCCTCCCTCCCCCTCATCACTCCCCCTCCCCTCAGCCAAGTGGTCCTGCTCCCACGGAGACAGACTGAGCGGATAGACAGATCACGACAATGGGAATGACATCAATGTTGTGATCTGGGCGGTCCGCGTAATGTCGCGTCGCAGGCTGAGGTGCCCACGTTTCGACCGCCATGTAGCGATCTTTTTCAGGGCTGTAATGCGCCAGAATATTGTGACATTATAGCCCTGAAGAACGCGACATGGAGGTCAAAACGTCGGCATCTCAGCCTGCGACGCGGTGGTACCCGGACAGACTACATCATGACTGTGGCCGCGGAAGACTACGACATCACTTCACATGAATGTTTTCAAAGTGTTTACACACAAAAATTGGGATAATATAGACAGACGTCAACACCACACTATAAATTAAGGAAACAAAGTGGAAGTTTTGTAATTTTGCGTTCAAATTGTACAGATTGCTCGATATCATTGTCGGAGATCACTAGACGCGCAATATAAATATTAATCAAAAATATTGTAAATAATTTAATAACGATCTCTACTACCCGGGTCTGCAACTGAGCATTCTTGATTTATTCAAAATTCAGGTGTCAACACAGTGATATGTGGGATGTTGGAGTTCTGACAAGCGTCCTGTACTTGGCTTTTTATTTCTTGGCGCGTGGGGTCTTGTCTTCACCATTGAATATCTCACGGTATTTCGCGTCGTTCTCGGTCGTGCCGCTAAGATACGCATGATCGTTAGCACTGCTCGATACAGTCGCGATCATTCGACTCCTACGACTCCTACTGAAGGCGAAGAGTTGTATTCAGCTGCGACAAGATGTGAGAAAAAGCATTTACAACATGTTAGGCGAAGAGGAAATATAATGTAATGTCAGCAAGGAGGAAGAAATTTTAACACGGCGCAAATACTGTTTTAATTGTTTCAGAAACTCCAGGAAAAAGTCTCACTTACGCCTATTTGGTAAAAAAAATCAAGTTATACATACATTTTATTATTGTTAAATATAAATTGTGAGTGATGAGAAAAATAAAGTATTATTGCATTTATGTTTGAATATTCCGCCAAGTTTTTCGAATAACCTAATTTTTTTTGAAATTTTATTAGGAGACAAATACCAATAATCGTTATTACGAAATTGCAAATAAAATTTGCAATTGTCGATCATAAAAGTTAAAATATTATGCGAGGAATCCAATTGACTCCATGTCTGTGTTCACTTTACTGAATTTCATGTCTGCAGTTAAAGATTAATATTGATTATTTTGAAAATAAATAGTGAATGGTGTTACTACAGTATAACTTTAATGAATAATCCATCCCCGATAATCTCTGGTAGTGAATGTTTTTCGAAAATCCGTTAACTAATGGAAAGAATCCAAGGTTCTAGAACACTGTGCAAGGCAATGTTCTCGAATGTCACAAGATTTTTTCTTAAACGATCGAGAAGAAAAAAATAAATATGTAATTGTTTTCTTAAACAATCGAGAAGAACAAATTAAATGTGTAAAATAATTTCATAAGATTACTTCCAGAAACTGTACCTATTCGGTTTACGAACCAGGAACCCAAGCCACCATGTTCGACCGTTTCCGCATACTGATCGTATTATCTGACTTCCCGGAATTATCACCAATTCAGGACGTTGGCTCTTCATTCAGTATGAATTCGAAGCGATTCCAACGGACTATCATGGTTACGTTACTTCAGGCGCATTCTAGGAAGCCACTTTCTCGAAAGCGAAGATAATATGCAATGGCTTTGTTGTTCTGACGCGGCTGAAAATACGCTTATTGTTGTGGACGCGAATCCCATTGGCGGATGTATTCCATTGTTTTAAATAAAAGAAATACCACGTGCGGCAGACCGTCGCAAATAACTATTGTTATTGTTTTCCACCGAGCCATTGTGCTCATGTTTGCCACCGAGCATGAGCTCAAAGCGAACTGTAATAAATCTATTTGATCCTCTTATATCTACATTCCAAGTATAGATTTCACTATTAGAACAGAGATCCAGCAATGTTAAAAAAATCACCGGTAGTTTGTAAATGTTCAAAGTGAACATAAATGAGAATAATACACACAGACATTTTGCGAACTTTTGAAAAATTGTGGAATTTACATCCCTGCATACTGAAAGCAAAGAATTGAAGGCTCATAATAAGTATACGTGTTGTGTTTCAATAGGACACACTGCAAGCTTGAACAACATTGTATAAATCTGATTTCTTTTCAATAATATAAGAACAAATAAGGAGATGACGGTTAACATGCTCATGATATGATCTTTACCGTGTAGTTCATCTTTTCAAACAGACACATATTTCGTATCAGTTCATATCACTTACAAATCATCATTATTGTAACAAAAAATCGAAAATCAATACTTTAAGGTAAATCTGCCCCGTCAAAATTTATGAGAAATAAAGTCTTTGGCTTTCTGTGAAATAAGTGTGGCTTTATACTAATTGTTGCATAGTAGCAGACACAACGCTACGTACATCATGGACGGAGATCGCCATTAATTTTTATCGAATGTAAAATATTATAACTTTATAAAATCCATTTTCATAAATTAAAAAAAAGCAAGAAAAACAAACTATTATTTATATAACGTGAAAAACGTCGATTTAATTAAATCACGCTCTCAACAGTGCGTACAAAACAAGCTTTTTGTGCTACAACAGTATTCCCATAAAGCAACGATATATCACACGTCTTTCTTGGTCCTTACAGTATATTTCCAAAGCCAATCTCACAAAACAGATCCGTCTACGGACTTTGACGCTGTACCCTCTGATATCATTCTCTCCCGTGTGAAAATATCGCGACGACTGCTGTGGATGAGAGCGCTCTGTGAGAAACGTGAATCCTTGCGCCATGGATAGCCCTGGGATGAAGCTCGGGAGGTTGGGGAAGGTGTGACCAGCGTTCTAGAATTCCGCAATCCTTCACTCACTCCTTTCTGCCCTTACCCTTCTCTCGGCTTCCATCCCTAACACGCTGGCGTCTTCGCGGCGCCGGTGCCCCAGGAGTATAGCTAGCGCGAGGCAACAAAGAGCGAGAAACAGGCGGAGAAGAGAGAAAAGAAAAGAGACGGAGAGAGGGAGGTCGAAGAGTGCGAAGCAGCGGTGGCAGAGGCGGCGGTCGAACAAAAAACATAATTGAGGGCCTCGGGCTGATCTTCGGGGTGGCTTGGTGGTTGGTAGCCTTGATTGGAACCGAAGCTTTTGGCTTCTCCTGCGAGACACGTCGCCCGACCTCTCCCACTGCTTCGTCCTGCTCCCCCCTCACACCACATAGTATCTTCTCTTTCTCTGGACCGTCGCTCCTGCTTCATCCTAGAGCTCGCGATATTGGTAGCGGCCGGACAGGCTGAGGCGGCGCAGGCGGTGGGAGGCATGGTTAGCCGAGAGGATGATATCAGTGGGGACGGTGACGGCAGCAGGAGCAGCGAGTAGGGCAGAAATGGCTAGGGCAACGGTGGTGGAAGGAGCGGTGTTTGTGGAGAAGGTGATGGAGGCGACGGCAACAGTGGGAAGAGAGGTGGTGGAGGGGGAATGTGTTGGAAATGGAGGTAGCGGAATGGTGAGGACGCGAGGTTGGTGAAGCGGTGGGGGCTGCGGGGGTGGCGAGGGCGTCGGGGCGTCGGGGACGGCGGAGGTGGTGGGGGTGGCGAGGGCGGCGAGGGCGGCGAGGGCGTCGAGGCGTCGGGGACGGCGGGGACGGCGGGGGCAGCGGGGCGGCGGGGGCGGCGGGGGGCAGCGGGGACGGCGGGAACGGCAGGGACGGCGGAGGTGGGGGCTGTGGAAGGCGAGGGCGGCAGCGGGACGGCGGGGACGTCCGGGGCGACGGGGGCGGCGGGGGCCGCGGAGGCGGCGGGGTCAGTGGGGTTGGAGGAGTTGGCGGGGGTGGCGGGGGAAGGGGAGTGGCAGGAGGCGACGGGGCTGAGGGGGCGGGAACTCTGGGGTGGCGAGTGGGAGGGCAGGGACGATGGGAGCGACGAGTCGTTGGAAGAAGGCGGGGACAACGCAGTGGGGGAGTGGCGCAAGGGCGGCGGCGGCGGTGTGGTCCTCGCGCCTCTAATTGGTCCGAGATTCCCTGAAGCCCCCAAGTCGGCCAGTCAAGTGGCGCTAAACGTGCAGGAAAGGATACCTCGGACTGCAATCTTGAGGAACACCCGAACTCAAATGCGTTTCACACGTGTGCCCGTAAGAAGAAAAAGGGATTGCAATGAGGCATGTTGTCTGTAGTACAGCATTTTTTATTTATCTAAATATAACAAGATGGTTTCCAAAACTACAATTTTACTACTTTATTTTTTTCGTTGTTTCCTAGAGTTCCCTTTTTAACGGATGACTAGACAATAAATTTACTAACTAAATTAACTGAAATGTATTAACTCAAATTGAAAAGCCAAAACGGAATTTACTTTTTAACAGAATCAAACTGTGTTCGCTGTCAATGAATGACGTAAAATTTAACCGGAAAAGTATGTGTTTCATATAGCATACCGACACCTCCGTTTCTCTTACTCACTTCGACCGCTCTTCCCGCCCTGTGCCCTATAACTTTTGGGACACGTCCTCTGTCTCTCCCTCCGCTGCGAAGAAACATCAGTCTGGCGCGCAGCGGCGCGGTCGCGTTCGGCGACACTCGCCCGTCCGTCGTGCGGTCGGCGCCGTCCGTCCCTCGAGGACGCGTCTCCTTCCTTCTTCACCCCTTCACCCCTTCCTCCGCCGCGCGCGCTACTTTCATCCCCGGCGGCGGGGGCGGGGGCGGGGGCGGGGAGTGCTCGGGAGCCCGTCAGCGAAGAGGATTCGCAGCCCTTCAACGCGGATTACAGACTTCACCCTCGCCCTCGCGCGCGCCCCATTCAAATGGCTCCACGGCCACCGCCCCGCCCCGCCCGCAGCCGCTGCCCGGCCCGGCCCCGCCCGCCCCTCCCCCAGACGCCGATCCGTCCCGCCCCACCCCGCCCCCAGACACCGCCCCGTCCCGCCCCCGGGCGCCGCCCCGCCCCGCCCCACCTCGCCCCCAGACGCCGCCCCGCCCCGCCCGGACGACGCCTCCGGACGCCGCCCACGCCACCCTCCACTGCCACCGCTCTCGCCCGTGCGCGCCGCCTCCATCCCGTCTCCGCCTCCGCCCCGCCACCGGCATCCCCCGTCGCAGAGCGTGCCACCGTGGTCGCCCACCGCTTCCAGAGCCATCATCCACTACCACCTGTCCCCGTCAGTTCCCACACTTCCACCCTCTCCCTCGTCGTCACTCAAACCGCCACCTCCGCCTCCACAGCACCGCTGTACCCAGTCGTCTCCATCCTTCCACAACCATCCTGTTTCACCCCCGTCCCCAACACAACCCAAACGCCGCCTTCACCGCTCCCACTCCTCCTGTCCCAGCCCGCCCTCTACTGTCCCATTGCGTTCTCTACTGTCCCATCTTGTACCCTCTTGTATCAACCGGCCACCTCCTCTCCCAACCCGTCCCCTCCTGTCCCAACCCTCCCCCTCATTTCCCAACCCGTCCCCCTGATCCAACGCGCCCCCTCCTGTCCCAACCCGTCCTTTCCTGTGCCAACCCGTCCCGTCCTGCCTAACCCATCCCCTCCTGTCCGATCCTGTCCTCTCCTATTCCATCCCCTCCTGTCCCATCCCGTCCCCTCCTACCCATCACCACCCCTAAACCGCTCTCTTCCCTTGCCGTGAACCCCCACCAGCTCCCGTCACCCCATCGCGCCTCCACCCTCGCCGCCCCAGGGCCTTCGCTGGCGGGACGCCCATCGGTCAGCCTCGGGCCCGCCCTCTCGTGGGAACGCACCGAAAGCTCCGGCCCGCGCCGCGCCGCGCCGCGCCGACGGCCGGTTATCGACTGCATCTCTCGATCTCAAGCGCCGATATCGCTCACCGCGTCCAGCTTACCCGCTCGCCCAGGAAATCAAACAAAGGAATCGCGCACGGGGAGATGTGGAAATCTAAAGACGATGCGTGAGAGGAAATCCTACCCCTAATACGAAGAAGGGATAAAAATAACTCTGAAAAAATCTGTAGGTTTGGAAACACCGATAAGCTATTGAAATATACAGAATACAAAAAACGGTAAACTAGCATTTTAAAGAAAATCTTTAAGCCATCCAAAATTAGATTTCAAACTATTAATGGAATTTAACAATAAGATTATTAATATATCTAATTTCTTATTCACAAAATACAATAGTTCCACACTTAGTTATCATTACAAATCATGATCAAGAAGTTATTGAAAGAAATATATTATTCAGAATACATCATAACACTGTTGTCATATGAAGTTTCAAGTAAATACTTTGAATGAATTTGGAGGATGATCATTCAGATTTTTATAATTATAATTCCAATCTTCTTAGCATTTTTTATCTTTCGCCAAAACTTTCCTCAAAATAATCAGCACAAAATAACCCTTCACATTCCAATTCCAGATGGGTGTTGCTACCAAGAAACTCTCGTCACATTAGTCAATGATGTACATATTGTCTACATGTGTATTTTCGATGTCACAATAAACAGACCTCATCAAAAGTATTGGGTATGCGTGGAGTTTAGTTTTTAGCTATTACTTAGCAGCTTCTCATAGATTTTTGCATGACAAAGTGTATGACAGACATTTTAAAGAGATCATTTGAGGAATGTATTGCATTGAGAAATACATATCTAGCTTTAATATTAAAACTGTAAGACTGGTTCAAAATTAAATTTGATTTTTTTCAATTTTCATAATTTCATAGCTATTAATGAAAATTGGAATTTTACCACTTTTACGAATGCACTTGCTTTTATTTCAGCCAACTATTTCATCAAAATAAATGCTGAAATTGTTCAAAAACGTAAGTTAAGTATCACAGGGGCTTCATGCAAAGTACCCCAAAATTAAATAACATCATAAAGATTTCCGAAAAGGCACAACTTCATCTTACTTCGCCAAGTTTCAACTTAAAACTACTAATCTGACAGAATTATGTGCGACGTATCCATCCATCCATCTATCTATTCCAAACAGGCAGGCAAACAGACACACAGAAGTAGCCCGATTTTCTGGGACAAAATTGGGTGAATTTCCTCTTCACCATCACCTATCTTAATCAACAACGGAAAAATAGATCTTAATCCTGACATGTGTGCAAAGATAAACTCAAAATAATCTTAAGTGGTGCTTTACGACAAAAAATTCAAATTCATGTTGTTGAGGTTAGTTATTACAGGGAGTAAAGTAAAAATTAAACACTCATACATTTGTGCATAATTCAGCAAACGTAATTTCCCAACGCACGAGCAGACAGTTTACGTCACCGCGGCCGCCACTCCATTGGTCTCGTCGACGGCTAGTTTTCCGCAGGCGCTCTCCGTTTGCGCTGACGGACCATTCGGCGACCCCTCTAACAAGCACTTCCGCCGCGAGGGCAGCGGCGGTCGCCGCATTGTCCGGCGAGCAGGGCGTCCTGCCACGCCCGCCAACGCCGCCATGAATACATTAAAAGTTGCGTAATCCCCGTTGTACTCTCCGTGGCGCCCTCGACGCCGCGTCGCCCCTTCCGCGCCCGACGCCATCACCCGCCCCGCCCCTCGCCTCTCTCTCCACCACTGGGTTCTCTCAACGTGACCACCCAACGCGACCACCAGACCCGCCCCTCCCTTTCCACTGTGCTCTCTACAATCGCCAAACGCGACCATCAAACACGACCACATGCCGTGCCCGTCCTTTTCCACCACTGCGTTCTCTCCAATTCCCAGTCGCGACCACCCGCCCCGCCCCTCCCTTTCCCCCATTGTGCTCTCTTCAATTCCCCAACGTGACCACCCAACTCGACCACCAGACCCGCCCCTCCCTTTCCACTGTTCTCTTTCCAATCGCCCAATGCCACCACCAAACACGACCACATGACCCACCCCGCCCTTTCCACCACAATGCTTTCTCCAGTCTCCTACGCGATTACCAAACACGACCACCTGTCCCGCCCATCTCTTTCCACCACTGCGTTCTCTCCAATTTCGTCGCTACCACCCAAAGGGACCAGCTGACCCACCCTCCATTTCCACTGTGCTCTGTCCAATCGCCCAACGCGACCACCCGCCCAACGCGACCCCCAAACACGACCGTCTGTCACGCTACTCCCTTTCAACCACGGTGTTCTCTCCAATTCCCAGTCGCGGACCATCCAACGCGACCACCTGCACTACCCCTTTCTTTCCCCCACTGTGCTTTTTCCAATGCTCCAAAGCGACCACCAGACCCTTCCCTCCCTTCCCACTGTGCTCTCTTCAATCCTCCAACGCAAGCACCAAACGAGGCCATCTGTCCCACTACTCCATTTCAACAACTGTGCTCCCTCCAATTCCGCTTCACCGACAGAAGTGGCTCAAACTGATGTCACTGCAGTGCCTCTGATCGGGCGGTCCTAGATTCGAGTACCGACGGTCGTAAGGTTTTCGACACTAGCTATCTACGTCGATTTCAGTCGCTGTCTGGAGGAGACTTCTAGCGGTCGGTTGCTCTGGACGGTACATCTCCGTGGTTTCTCCTATCTACACTAGGCAAATGCCGGAGCATTACCCTGACAAACGGGCGATGAATCGCGCGCGATCTTTCCTTTATCTTTCTTGTCCTGTCCTCAGTCCTTACATTCACAGATTTACGGGACTAATGACCATAGAAGTTGACGGCCCAGAATCATCAAACCAAACCCGTTTCGTATTCCCCGCCTCTATTTCTTGTCTGATCTCTTCTTTCTTCTCTTTCACTTACCTTCTTTGCACTATCTTCGTCTTTTCCTGCCTTTCGTTACCCTTCTCCGCGTAGCTTCGCTCCACACTTCATCCCCTCACCCGCGTCTAGTCTGCGTCGCGCCCCCGCGCCATATTACTGCACTTTCCGCCATTCAATTTACCGGCATGCTGAGTACTTTTGTGTCACGCAGCATACTTCACCATCACAATATACACTTTCCGGATTGACATGCTCTTCCTTGTCACGCCATACACTCACACACGTAGTACTTCTCCACTACGTGACGCACTTCCCAAAAACGTCATGCACTTTCTCAAAACCTGATGCACTTCTCCAAAAAGGCATGCTCTTCCCCAACACGTGACGCACTTCCCCAAAAAGTGACGCACTTCTCCAAAACGTCACGCACTTCCCCAAAACGTCACTCACTTCCCCAAAACATCACTCACTTCCCCAAAACGTCACGCACTTCCCTACAACGTCATGAATCTCCCCAAAACGGCACGCACTTTCCCAAAACCTCACGCACTTCCCCACATCACACACCCCGCCACGCCACGTCACTTTCAGGCATTTCACCGCCACGATACGTAATTTTCCGCTTCTTTACGAACCTGCCCGCACCTTCACGCACTAACTTTCTCATCCACTCACGCCCTTCCCCACTTCCCTCAGAAACTTCCCCGCCCCGCGCTTCTCCCACACGCGACGCTCTCCCCAAATTTACTTGACCCCACCGTCCCCACAGCGCACATATCCATCACCACCCTACATCCCCATCCACCTCAGAATCTTCCTTTCTCTTGGTTCACCATCCCTCACCCCTGCCGTCCATCCTCCATTGTCGCGCCTCTTCCTGCTGCGGTCCCAGCGCCGCCTCGCCCCCTTTCAGTCGCTCGCCCGCGCGTTCGCGCTGTCAAGGCCTCCTGGGCTTAAAGGCGGCCGCCGCCGTTGCCGCCGCCGCCGCCACCTCGTCATTTGCGGTTCCCAAAGCCATTTCGCGGAACTGCGAGAATTAATCCAATTTTCACACAGTCTGAGGTTGGCTGCATCGGGATTTGAAACGAGATAAATTAGTTTTATATGTGATTACAGCAGAATTACACCATGTACACAATTTTGCACTCAACTAGCAAAAGGTTGTTTCATACTTCATGTAATTTGGGTGGAGTAAAATTAATAAAGAGAAAATATTAGACAATTCAGAAATAAATTCTGTATGTATTGTAACTCTCAAAACTGTGAAAAAATGATACCTGGTTAGCTATTTTTCATAAAAATATTTGTTCACCCATACAACTTGTCTAAATAATCTTTGCAATTAAAACGAATTTTAGTACAAACCCACTAATGAACTACAATATCTCATAATACTATATTTTCCAAACAAATAAATCTTATAGGACCCGAAACGTTAAAAACAATATATAACTAATCAATTGAAGTGACAAATAGTATAAACTTCGGGAAACAATACTATAAATCTTTTTTTTCTTAAATTTTAAGTACTTTTGGAAGAAGTTGTAGAAGACAATGATTAGTCCTGGTCCAACAAACAGAACAGCTTTTGAACATCCCCGGTGGCAGAGTGGCAGCGAAACCCTTGAAAATGTACAAATTTTTAATTAAGATACAAATGTACGTAATAAATTCGTAGATAGCGCTTTTTTAATAGAATATGGATAGGGAATGAACTTCATTAGATTAAATTCACAAAAAGACAGGTATTACAAAAAGAAGTATTGTCGCACACGCTAGTCTCCTAGCTCACGTTGCTGCAATAGCAGCTCAATTTGTGAAGAAGAAACGAATGAGAACCGCATAATGGATAATACCAGAGATAGCGAATGTAGCTTAACAGAAACCTAGAAGATACTTTCTTAATAATCAATTAGCAAAGAGGAGTATTGTCCAACAATCAAGTAACCAATTTCACGGTGCAGGGGAATTGCATCAGAAGAAACCCCTAAATTTATCTGAGAATTGCAAAACTTATAATAGCACTGTTGATACATGAGCAGCCAAACTGATTCTAATTTGGCGCCGTTCGTAAAATTCAATTATTTATAACAATCTTTGGCGCCAATTTAAATTATTTATGACAATTTTGACTCATAAAAGCAAATGTAGCTTGACAGAAAACACAAAAGGTATCTCCTAAATACTAAAATATTAGCTGAATATGACGTCGCCGACGCTTTAAACTACCTTCTGTTGTTTGACTTCTGTTTTTTTTCTTTCGTCTTCGTTGTCGTCGTCTTTTTCGTCGTCTTCGTGTTCTTCTTTTTCGTCTTCTTCTGCGTCTTATTCCTTGCCTTCTTCGTCTTAGTCGTCTTCTTTGCCTTAGACTTCTTCCTCTTCGTCGTCTCTTTCTTTCTTTCCGTCGGTATTGGTACTGGAATTTAACCACCTACAACTAATTAGGCGGCGATGATTTAGTTCCCGGCATACCCACCAAAATCGCAGCGCCAAAACACGAAAAAGACACGTTTTTGGAAATTTTTTAGAATTTTGTGGCCGAATCTGAAAACAAATTGTCAGTTCCCCATCAGGAGACCGAGACGCATCGAATGTCACCTCGTAAGTCTCGACTGCTGCACGGAAAGTAGTCTAACCGTGAGAGAGACGGAACCGCAAATCCTCACGCACGCACACAAGAAGATTACTCAAATATTATACAGGGATTAACCGTCCAGCGGGCGCGCGTACAATATTCACACCATCAGGCGCGTGTCGTAAATTTTACGACATTCAATGACTCTTGAAAAAATCAAAGAAATTGTAGAACAATGGAATTTTATGTCGTATTTAATATCTAAGAGTATTTACTACCAAAAAACATATCCGTTGATAATCGTTCGTATTTAGTATTAAAAAGATCTTGTTCCGATCCAGTATCGTTCTGATGCTCATCTGTATTTTCAATATTCGTTTACTGTCACTGTCACTATCCAATTCATGATCTTCCTCCGATCAGACAGCTCTTGAAGAATATTCTGATTTTCGTTCATATGAATTCTTTATCTGGACATTTTACAGAAAACTTCGATGAGGCCAAATTATTATACAATATTTTAGCACAACAGCCGGTGAGCAACGTAAAGCTTACGTCACTATGCACTTATCCCGAATAGAGCGTTACAAAAACTGAACATAGTATGCAAACTAAATAGTGGCTGGAGGAATGCATCACTAAAGATACCTGCAAGGAATACCAAGAACGCAGAAGTCTTTGACAACAATGAGTTGACAGCAAAACAAAAACAATCTTCTATTGTCGTAAAATTTACGACAGCGCTCCCGCTGGAGGGTTAAATTCTCAAAGAGACGCGCACGACAATTAGTACGCGTGGTCCAACAAGCAGCTCCTCTGCGCCCACACACAGCGCCGGGGTCGGCAGGCGAGGCGGGGCGGGGCCGGGGGGGGTGGCAGCCATTTTTCCGAGCGGCGGCCGCCGCCGGGCCGACTGGCCGCGCCGTCGAGCTCCCGGCCGAGCCGAGCGCTAATCTTGATTAATGGGTCCGATAGGCCGCCGTAGATTTCAGTTACATCTTGTGCGCTTGTTTATTCCGAGCCGACATATTTCATCAGGCCGCCTCCGATTAATTAAAGCGCCCGCGGGGTCTTCGAGCGCGCACGAGAGGCGCCGCGCGGGACGTCACGTGACCCTCGCAGGTGTCGCTCGCGCCGACGACGTTCACCAATCAAGAAGTCACGCGAACGAGGAGCAGGCATGATGTTTAATTTGCAATTTTGTACCGGCCGGGCGTGTAGTGTTGTCTCACGAAATAATCAACTGACAAACTTAAATCGATTGAAAGTGTATTCCATTATATATGCGCTCCACATTCTTGTATTGAAACCTATTATAAACCTACATTACTGTCGGCCCGGTGGCCGAGATCGCTACGACAGTAGTGCCGTAGCGATCTTGGACCGAAGGGTCGCGGGTTCGAGTCCCTCCTCGAGCATGGTTGTGTGTGCTCGTCCTTTCACCCCTTATTTATGATAAGGGGTGAAAGGACGTAGTGTGGGGGGTGTAGTAAAAGGGTGAAGTAGTCTAACCGTCTTTCTCACTGTTAGACTACTTCTCGTGCGCGCCATCGTTTCATTCTCGTAGATCTCGTAGTAACGTTGAAACCCAATAGTTATCTCTAATGACCTAGAAGTTCATGAGACCTAAAATAAAAAAAGTACTATATTACTAATAAAATGTTTCTATGAAAATGTTACTCTGAACACTGCCGTTACTCTGAAAATGTGTTCACTTTTATAAACAAAAAGTATGTGACACATAGGGCTTAAGCGAATGAATATCGTAAGCGGGTGCATCAACTAGAATGGTATTACTCGTTCACTTTACATTTGCAGACGGCAGAATTAGGAACTAATGTTGTTTTGAAAGCGAAGGCCCGAACACACTACCGAGAATACACGAATGGTGCCGATGTCAATCAGCTGTCTCCGGAGGCAGAACAAGTGCTTCGGGCACATCTGACGAATTATGTCTTTCTGACAGTGAGCTGGAGTCGCGTCCTTAAATAATTAAGGTAATATACCACAAAATAGATCACAGCACTCGCTGTTCACAACATTTCCGTACAATATTTTTATTTCTTCATTGCACTTATCTACTACTTAATGGTTATGTTCTTGCCCTGCCAGGGTTCTGTGTGCTGCTCACCGCCATCTATATCATATTATAAACGGTCAGTATTTACTGCAGACACGCGTTTCTCATTCAGTCGGCGGTGACTTCATGTAAACAGATCGCAGCGCTCCGTCTGCAAATGTAAAGTGAACGAGTAATATCTCCATGAGTGTAGTGTATGTTATGTATCGGAAGTTGAACGGGTGCCTTTTCCTCAGAAACGTGAGATCCTACCCCGTTTTAAAAGAGGGCGTGTACGATTCTGTTCCAGCGAGGTACCGCAAAGGACGTTAAGATCTCTAAGCTCCCAACATATGAGATAGTGTAGAGCATGTGAATGTGTCTTTATAAGGAGACAGGAGGGGACAAGGATGAAAAAATAATGATGAAGATTCCGAGAGGTACCTGGCCCGTTTTTTGTGTTTTCTCCGGCGTTCTCCTGCTATTGATTGGAGTAACCAGGAATAACTACTACTCCGAGCAGCCGGGAGCTTGACTTCTCATCCAATCAGCCACCAAATTCTTCCCGGATATGTAGTAGTTTGTGCCGAAAATACGCCAGTATCTATGCTCAAACCCTAGGACTACCTAGTCAGCAACAGTGCCAAGCCAATGATTTTGCCACTTTGTCAGCCTAAGAAGACTGACTTTATACTATTGTGTATTGTTATTGAAAACATTACTACAGGCCCAATGAGCAATATATATGTTTGCAAATTTCACCTCAAACAACACTTGTAAAAGTTTCCAATTTTCTAAATTCTCTTAAGAGTAAAATATGGAACAAACATGACACATTTTTACAACCATAGGACGAAATAATTCGTTGTTTCTAATGCACGCCAACCAATGTTCGTGCAATGTTCTTTCTCTCAGTGTACGCAATTCTTACATTTCTACTTTCATTAACGGTAGATAAAAACAACACATTTTTAAGTGGAGAATTAGAAAAATATTACTTGAAAAATAAATATATTTACAAAGAAAATATATTGTCAAAAAATACCACCAGTTTTGTTAAACACTCTACTCTGACACTGGAACAAAAGACCAATTTGAGAATGGTTGTACATGCCGAAATCATGACTGTCAACACAGACTGGCCTTGAGGTCACTGATTTACTGGCCCCCCACGAAACTAACAAGTCACAACAAACGAAAGGAAAAACACGAAAACACACGAAAAAACGCGTAAATGTTAGGAAAACCGATCTGAAAAAATCTCTAAAGAAAACACAACATAAAAAAACACGCCTCGTTCTAACTTTTCGTGAAACCGCACAGACAGCTTTTCAGAGCGCAGGCAGCAATTCATCATTTTAACCGCACGCCGCGCCGCTGCAGCCATTTCGCGCAACGTTCTGCGCGTCGCATCGCGGTTTCAGCTCTTCCCGCTCACCCCTCCCCCGCCCCCCACCCACGCGGCTCACAGCTCGTGAAGCACGTCATCCCAAGTTGGCAGCGGACGCTAGCTGTGTCCAGTCGGCGGGCTCCTCCGCTGCTGACTTTTTTTTTTTCAGAGGAAACAACGCTTGTTGCCCGTTCTTTCTGGCGGCAGTGGTGCGGGGGCGGGGAGGAGACTGGAATGGGGCTGGAGCGAGAATGGGGCAGGGTGAGGCAGTGAGGAGTAGCGCGGGGGCGGTGCGGTGAGGTGCGGGCCGGTGCGGGGGCAGTGCGGGGCGGTGCGCGGCGGAGTCGGGGCAGGGGCGGGGGCGGTGGTGCAGGGGCGATACGTTGGAGAGGGGGCGATGCTGTGCGGGAGGAAATGAGGGCGGGCAGTGCTGGGGCGATACGACGGGAGCGGGGGCCATGCAAGACGGAAGCGATGCGGAGCGGCGCGGAGGCGGCGCGGGGGGCGGCGCGGGGGCGGCGCGGGGGCGGCGCGGGGGCGGCGCGGGGGCGGCGCGGGGGCGGCGCGGGGGCGGCGCGGGGGCGGCGCGGGGGCGGCGCGGGGGCGGCGCGGGGGCGGCGCGGGGGCGGCGCGGGGGCGGCGCGGGGGCGGCGCGGGGGCGGCGCGGGGGCGGCGCGGGGGCGGCGCGGGGGCGGCGCGGGGGCGGCGCGGGGGCGGCGCGGGGGCGGCGCGGGGGCGGCGCGGAGGCGGCGCGGGGGCGGCGCGGGGGTGGCGCGGGGGTGGCACGGTAGGGGCACGGGGTGGCGCGGGGGCGGCGCAGCGATGTGGCAGCGACAGAGCCTCCGCCTTTGCCACCACCGCCTTCCAACAGCTGGCTATCAAACGGCACCATGTGTTGTAGCAGGGGGCCATGACGGGCGACGCGGCGCCACAGGAGGCCGAGAAAAGAGCGGAGAATTAAAACAGTGGGCAGCTGCGGAGATTGGCAGCGGGCCAAGACGCGAGCGGCCTCTGGGAAGCTTGTCCACGCGAAACCGAAAAGTGAAATATTCCGTTATTTCATACAATATCGGTTGGTGGATGGAGCGGTGTGCGTGATACAGCGCAGATAATAAATTAGCAGACGGGACTTTTCGAGCAAACGTTGGGTACGCAATATTTTTTTTTCCTTTCGAAAAAAAATGTCCGTTTCTGCGATGTGCGATGAGGATTGACTTATTTTAGCTCCAATCGAATTACAGAGGCCTGGGATGGGGCGAGCGCCGGCGGCTCAATGCAAAATCAGACGCAATTTGGAATAAAAGAGAGACAGCGCCGCGTCACGTGACCTCCTGGACAAGGGATATGTCCGGATTTGCGATCGACATCCAATGGAAAAAAGGGAAAGAGGGGAAGCAGTAATCTTCAGAATGGATTTGTTACGAATTGATTGACTTTTAAATGTAGCTTGCAGGTTGTTGAATTTAAAAATAGAATATTCCTGAAATTAATCGAACTCTGCGGATGTTGGCTTTAGTTATCAGATACGAGTGTTACATCAAATGCTTTCAATGTCCACGGTTTAAAGTTTCCAAAATGCGTATCAGTAAACTGAATAAATGGAAAGAGATATTTCAAAGATATAACAGCAATGCCTTAATTGATGAAAATATTTACTGGAACACGTTTTATTAATTCTACAATTGCCAAAACGCCTCCTAGTAGGAATCTAAAATTTCTAGAGTCTTTAAAACTATTACGGGCACATTATTTTCTTCACTTTTAAATTATGTTATTTTTAAGTGATTTTCAAGTATTATGAGAGAAAATACTTGCCAGAGCGACAATATAATGCTTTTAGGAGCAAGTATATCAATGTTTCAGAATGTGTAACGTGAAGAGTGTCATTATGTTATTTTTATTGAGTCCTTTATT
Organism: Acheta domesticus; assembly: GCA_031308135.1. Lineage (NCBI taxonomy): Eukaryota > Metazoa > Arthropoda > Insecta > Orthoptera > Gryllidae > Acheta > Acheta domesticus. The sequence continues at coordinate 117,783,554 of JAHLJT010009355.1, forward strand.
AGAAAATATAAAATACATTACAAACACAACGTTCTTTCATCGTCTAAAAGTTGCGGTCAACATATCAATTCGTATGGCCAAAGAAAAAAACACTGAAGATGGAAAAAGTGCAGAAAAAGTGCACAACTTGTTATACCTACGTTTAGAACAATATTAATTTATTGTGACTTAAAGAAAATTGCTTTTTCGATTTATCGCCTTTTAGAGGATATCCCAGGAATTAACTGAATGCAATGCAGGTATAAGTTTGCAATGCATGGAGTAACGTTACATTTAATTAAACGCAATGAATACTATTCCTTTTCAGTATTCTAATTTTCATAATTTACTTGTTAACATGATCATTTTAATATATTTTTATTTCGTTTCCATACATTAATAGATACAGGTTATTACTGTTGAAGACAAATGTGGCATAAAAAATATCTGCAGTGAAGTACGTAGCCAGGGGAAGATACTTCATGCAGGTCGAACGGCCTAAAATGTTTTAGTCATAATGCACGTAATAAAACTTGATTGCACTTTTTATGATTTTATTTACAACACACACTCACAAATTCATTTAGGTTAATGGATCATGTAATTCCAAGACAGCTGCCGGCTATTAGTATTCACTGTCAGCAAGCAATAGCTACGGCGCCGAGACAGTTGTTTTTTAAGACTGACTGGGGGTCTGTTTTCAGAAGCACTTACATATGAGAGAAACGTTTTCCAAATACATTAGTTTGACCCGCGTCAAATCTATCAACACGTCCCTACGATAAACAATAAACCAGTTTCATTTTTCCACAACTAAACGATCCATTAAATGTTCTCCACAAATAGGCGAACGCAATGGCCATGAAAAATGAAGGAGTCGCTCATACATCACGAAACGAAAGCACGGTAACAATGGAGCCAGCCGGGCAGAACAAGCGAAGGGTGGAGGGGCGACTGTAGCGCGCTGAGCGGCAGGCGAACGAAACTCCGAACACCCAGCAGCCGGACAAAAGGCCATTCGAGGTTAATCAAATGTGTCGGCTGCAGCCTCATTATGCTGAGCGAGTTAATACTCCAATTAGAGCAAAATAACCCAGTTGAACATAAAATTTAATATTTATGAAAAATGTGGTGACGGAAAAAGCCAAATAGCGTACGAGTGCGGCTCAAATATAAAATATTTATAGAAAGGTAGTGGCAGGCTGGAGAGCACTTGTTAATAAGCACGCCGATGGCATACGTTCCCGGAGAGCTGGGTCAATATTTGGGTTGGACTACGAATTTACTGATAACAACATGGGGCGGCAGAAGAATAATGTTGATTTAACGAGAATAATTGAATAACATGATGTGCAATGTTTAATTTTCCTACATTTTTCAATACTAGAATTCATTAGTTTGAAAGATGTTGAAAAAGTATTTTTTTTATTACGATTCATTTAAATTTCGAAAAACGCAAGGGGGTTACTTTTTCAAAGCAAACTAGGCAAACACGTAGGTTGCAAACTTGAAAAGGTATAGAAGCCCGACTCTTTATTAATGTAAAATATTTAATATTAACACTTATTTCTTTTCTTTTTCTTCTTGTAATAGGTGTTGCACCTTCAGGTTAATTTTCGAAGCTCGACCTTATTATTTTATTTTATGCTCTACAATGTTGTAAGAGGAACTGGTTAATCCAGAAATAAATCTTGCAAAGGCAATATATTAGTGAGTAAGGGATAAAAAAACAATTCTTGAAATAAAAGGAGGGGAAATGTGTAATATAGCACGTAAAAAAGTTCGTAAAATCTTTTCTTAAGAAATTTGAATGCAGTCTTTAAGGATGAATATTAATTAATGTTTATATTATATGGCATCATTTATTTTTAAAAAAGTACCCTCGAAAATTAGTGCTAATGCAAATATTGTAGTTGGTGTATCTACCTGGCGTAACATAAAGATAATGCATAGTGTACAATCTCAATTCCTTGGATTTCGTTACAATTTTACCTCTCAAAATTTAAGTCACCAATCCGGCATAGAACAGAAAAATTGCGGTGTTTTCCCATATACTATGTACTTCTGGAAAATTTCAATAAGTATTGTTTCTTTAAATGCAAGACAACGAAGTAGAATATTGTGGTACAGAAGGCCACAACACAAAAGGAGAAAAACAAGGAATTATTTTTCATCTAAAAATTTCGTTTCACGCTTCTGTTAAAATTTTCAGTCACGTTATTACGATTCTCTTACAAGAAGGATTCGCCTCTACTCAGTACATTTAATTCCCAAGAATTTTCTCTCATTGAGTGTCTGTTTTGAGCGATCCTTTCAGCAGCTCGACCATAATTCTAATTCACAAGTCATAATGCGAACAATGCAGCATGACTTCGCGTCATGCTGCGTGTGAATCACCCACCCACGCAGTGATCACGCCCGTATCCGACACGCGACATTTCTGGTAGGGCGGAAGAAGGGGGAAATAATTTCCGATTCACATCCGGGTGAAATTTCAATGACGGGACTGTTTTTCACATAAAAAAAGTATTTCCGTAGGGAAGCAAAGGACCGAGTAGGTATAAAACTAAGTGATAGCGATCGTATAAAGTAGGGTTGGCGAACCTAACACAAACATCACGCCATTTTTTTTCACACACGAGTTTAGAAGCTTCGTACAGGTCTAGCATATACTTTACCATCTTATTTTCATAGTTTGAAGAGACGGATTTGAGTAGGAAAATTGCTTTACTTTAAGGAGGAAAATGGATTCATTGAACGAAATTTTGACCTTGTTTGTACAAGAAAAATTATGTCCAATTTGTGCCAAATGCAGATCACTGTGTTGATTATTCATAATTACTAAATTACATTATTGAACTTATGCCGCCATTCGTCTAAATTATATCGTATGATGAAAGATTATTCCACATGTTGGAGAAACCAAACCATACTGAATCATAACGTTTGTGTATAACGAATAAAATATGCAAATATTTTCATTCATCGCAATGTTATGTCCTTAATACTTGTAAACTAACGTCGACACAATCCTGATAGTTATTTTGATTAAAAAATCCATTTTAGATTGAACTATACGTCTGTGATAATTCTGAATACATTTTATACTTGGAGAAATGCTTCATTTTTTCATGGAGGATTTTTTTGATCTTATGAAATCCATTTCTTTGAGTACAGATCTAAAAGTCATTTATAAATTAAACATTATTTATATAGTTTAATATATTTATATTTGTGTATCCTTTTTTAATTTTTTATACGAAAGAATATTATTTAATAATTTTATATACTCGTAGGACGATTACAGTATTTTAACAGTACATTTTATTTAAAAAATGGTGATGGTTTTACTGAAATAAAATCCCTCAAACCGTTAGCAAAGACATTTTCTCAGAGAGACAGAAAATGTGAAACCCAGGTTTAGAAAACGTTTTAAAACAGGGAAGGTAAGAAATAAGAATTGTTTATGTCGAAGCAATAAACGTTTCGATCTTGAGATAAAAACATAACTCTGAAGATACTTTTTCAAATAACTTTTATATATATTTCGTACAAAGACGTTTACATATACTAATTATATAGGATCTCTTTGCTTGTATCCACACACTTTTCAGCACATCTCAGTTGCAACACAAATTCAAGAGACTTTCAGAGTCATGAGACCCCCAGACGTCAAAAACGACACCCATTTGTCTCTCGCAAGTCCGTAGATTCTTACTTTTGGAAGGGTTCCCACTACAAGAAGAACATTCGCGACATTGCCAATGAGCACTGTAAAACCACAGCGATAAAAATCCCTCTTTCTCTCTCTGGTCGCATGAATACCGGAGCGTCGCCGTCCCACCCTAGCGTGGGAGAAAAGGCCGTCGCGGGGGGAGTGTTTGCCTTCGTTACGCGCCGCGTCGCCCTTCCGCGGAACAAGCGACGCGCGCCTGGGGGTGGCGGCGCCGCGTCCCGCCCTCCGGCGCCGCCACGGCTCCGTCACCTCGTGCATCATACCCGTCCGCCCCGCTCGCCCATCCTAACCAACCAAACGCCGTCCTCTCTCGTTTTGCCTCTGCCACCACGGCGCGTCCCGCCCCGCACCTTTCCAAACAATTCGGTCGCGGTGAGACACGGTAGAAACCGATAGGATCTTGTAGCACCCGCTCGGACCCGTTCGGACCCGTTCGGACTCGATCGGACCCGATCGGACCCGCTCGGACCTGCTCGAATCCGCTCGAACCCGTTCGGACCCGCACTCTTCATCCAATGAAACATTGCCAGCTTTGGCCCGTTTCCAATCTTCCTTCACCGCTCCCAATCTTCCCTCACCCTATCTTCCTCTTTTTTCTAATCCACCAGCCTGACTTCGTTCCCCTCTCCTCACCTGCAGTTACCACCCTTCACCTCATCCCACTACAAATCCTAATCAACATCGCTCAACCCCATCCGCGTCGTACTACAGCAACCCGTTCGACCTTCTTCCCTCAACGTTATCTGGCTCTATCCGCCACATTCAGAATTTTCCCATTGCACGTTTTTTATAAGCTGCAATTTCTCCATCCTGCATTGACTCGCTCCACCTTTCACCATCCCAACTCTCATCGTTCCCTCCCACACAGTCTTGGCTCTGAATTCCGCCTCTCACGAAACCCCTTTCCGCGTGTTCCCCTCCTCCCCCACCGCAACTCCCCAAATCCCATCCAGACACCCGCCCCCCCCCCACCCAGCTCGCGGGAGAGACTGCGGGCTGGCTGCGCGGCGGGCAACAAGTCCCGGGCTCCGAACCCGGGCCCCCGGGTCGTCCATCAAGTGTACAATAGCGGCGGAGGGGGGAGGCGGGGCGGCAGCACCGGGCCTGGAGCAGGGGCCCCTGGGTAATCGTCCGGAAGGAAGTGGGACTTAATTTCTCGTGGAGGTAGAGAAGAAAATGTGCAACGCGACGGCCCGCGGCGCTGAGGGAGATGAGCGGTGCTCGTGTAGGCAACAGAGTTGTAGTTACAAAAAATTGGAATCACTACGAGACCGATGCTTAGAATATTCAGAAGTTAGGGCCATGAACAAAAACAAAACAAATGGAATACACAGATGTCTGTGGGTAAACAAGGGAGCTAAAATAGAAAATACGACCTTTGAGATTGAAGAGAAGAAAGAACGGGAAGGAAGAGAGGGGAACAAAGAGGAATAGAAAGGTAGGAATGGACAGAGGGAAAAAGACTTCAGAGTGAATGGAAGGAAGATGGGAGAGGAGTTACCAGAAAGGGAGAGGGAGAAAAGGGTGAAGGGAGAAATGAATAATAAATTGAACTTCTTCTAGTAATGAAAGGGGGGATGCAAGAAATAACACTATTCTCAGGAACACAGTATAAATAATCAAAGAAATTATGCATATTTATTTATTTATACACTCATTTTGCAACTAGTATTAATTTTGAGAAACTTAACATGCCTTTTTTATTATGTCTGTCTTTCGGCGCAACAACCTCTGACGAAGTCTGGCCTACCAGCTGGGTCCTAGGTCTTGTGGCCATAGGTTGCGAGATACATGTGGTTAGCACAAAGACACCCTAAATCGTATTTTGGTCTTCTCAACCTGAGAAGTGAGTTTTCTCCTCGTCACACAGCAACATATACTGGGACATTAAAAGGAAAACGCACGCTGTAATCTTGCCCGGTCGGAAATCGAACCCGAGGTCGTGTCATGGAAAGCAATCATGCTAACCATCAGCAATCCGCGAGGGCTTTATATTATGTACTAATACAAAATTAGTTGAATTTCCTTAATGACCTGCTTTATAAACAGATACAAGCAATACAAACAAAAAAGAAAATTACTGTTTTAGTCAGTACACACACAGTGACACTCAAATTCATTCAATGATTTTTATAATTATTGTGTATGTTAAATTATTTTTAATTGATATATTCATTAGAGATTAATGACACGAAAAAGTAATTAATATCAATTAAGTCGTAACAGTAAAAAAAAACTCAAAGAACCAAAGTGGTGCATCAACTAGCCAGGACTTTCTTCATAATTCTCTCAAACTTAAGAGTCCATATTTCATTGCGTCAACACACGGGCCTTTAGTTCCAAGATGAAGTAAATCCTTCCTCCAATCTAGCCCTTGACCCCCTTCTTGTATGAAAAGAAGCTCATATACTTCAAAGCAATCTAAACGGGCGAGACGTTAACCCTTTGCGTGGTTCCTGCGGTGTCGCTCGCCTGCAGGTGAGTTTTCATAAGGCGTGATATTCCGCGCACGAAAACGAGCAGACGGCACGCATACTGAACACGGACGTGCCGACAAATGCATGAGCTCCGGGAAACTAATATCCTTCTGACAGACACGTAGAATTTCCACCACACGATTCTAATTACCAGTTGCAGCGCAGCTTAGGAGTCACCGGAAAACTCTTCCGTGGAATCAAAGGCGTTCGTTTCGACTGATATAATTTCAATAAAAGAACAATTTTATCAAATCCAAGCTGCACTTCTTAGTAGTTTGGACGTCGTGCACTATATTATGACTTACTTAGATAATTGAGAATGTCTGCCATTTCAGAATACTAATATTACTGGTAACTAGGAATATGAAACAGTAAAAGCTGATATCACCGATTACACAGAAATTTAAGTATTGGAGTAAAACAGGAAAATTAATATTTTAAGGGAATTTAATAAAATAATTTTATAAGATAGCTTTGTGAAGACATCGCAGCAATCAGAGCCCAATTTTTGCTCATTTATAAGAAATTTACATACTATTGCCACCATGATTTCTAGATTCTTACATAGAGTGGCATCCTTTCATATTACAGTCAATCAAACAATTAATTTACAAATTACGTATGTTTTTTTATTTGTACCTTGCATAAACCACTGCGTTTCGCGACCTTTAGGTGTTCTGAGACAAATAAAGCATACATTACAAACACACTTTGATAAATTTAAAACTATTAACACATAATAAAATTAAAAAACTGGATGGAAGACACTGATCGATCCATTTAGGAGTCAACTAACAGCATCAAAAAGAAATGGCGAAAAGTATTTTTATTTAAAAAAATTTCGCTTTCTTTGGTAAAAAAACAGAATAGTGCTTTTCCCAACTCCATGAAGCATAGAAAAACGAATTATAGTTTCTTATCAACGTCACTAAATAGGAATGTATCCATTTGAGACAAGTGATGCTCTTCTTTCGTAGCGGGTGGGAGGTGCAGGCAAGAGTGTAGACGAAGACAGCGCGCCCTGGCGGTGAAAGGCGCAGCTCTGTGCGGAGCTGCGCCCGAGGGGGGGGGAGGGCACTCAATCAGAAGAAGCCGCGCGGGCCGCGGCGCCGCCACCCAAGGGATTAGCAATTAATTACTGGATAAAGAGGCTCCCCGGGGCCGCTCCGCTCCACAGCGCACCGCGCCTCCCGCCTCCTGCGTTGCTCTCACCTATCCGCTCCTCTCTTCCCCGCTCCACTCCGCCCCGCATCGCTCTGTCCCGCTCCGCTCCTACCCGCTCCGGCCCGCTCCGGCCCGCTCCGGCCCGCTCCGGCCCGCTCCAGCCCGCTTCGGCCCGCTCTACCCCGCTCCGGCCCGCTCCGCCCCGCTCCGCCCCGCTCCGCCCCGCTCCGCCCCGCTCCGCCCCGCCCCGCTCCGCCCCGCTCCGCCCCGCTCCGCCCCGCTATGCCACGCTCCGCTCCGCTACGCTACACCACGCTCCGCCCCGCTGTGCCACGCTCCGCTCCGCTACGCCACGCTCCACCCCGCTACGCCACGCTCCGCCCCGCTACGCCCTCCCCGCACCGCTCCGCATCGCTACACCCCACTCCGCTCCGACCCACTCCGGTCCCCAACGCCTCGCTCCACCACGTACCTCCCCGCTCTTCCCCGCCCCACCCCGCTTAGCCCCGCTCCGCTCCACCCCGCCACGCTCCGACCCGCTCCGTCCCGCACCGCTCCACCCACCCCGCTCCGTCTCGCGCCGCCCCGGCCTGCTCCTTCCCGCTCAGCTCCGCCCCGCTCCACTCCGCCTCGCCCCGCTCCGAACCGCTCCACTCTCTCCCGCCTCACCCACCCTCTTTCTCTGTGCTCCAATACGATCCATCCCGCTTCCCCCCGCCCCCTAAATGTATAAAACAGTGACGTTCATATTTTAAAGTATTGTAGTTTCAAATGCACTCTCAATATTTTGATATACTTTTCGGAGTTTGTGAATATTTAGGAACACTTATTTATGAGTCGATTTAAATCCGTACTCGAATTAACGACATAGGTTTTAGAATGATATACATAATAAATATGCATTCTTGATCGTTGAAACGACTTTCAGTGTGAGAATTTTACCAAGATTGAATGAAATATTATAAGTACATTGGTTTTCAATGTAACTGAATTATTTTACGAAACCATCGCAAATAAATCCACTAGAAAAGTAGATGGTCTGGTGGAGCACCATTAGTTCAGAACAGTGGTGTCAAGGTCTTCTATTGGTGGCAGTGGTACGCGTCTTGGCACCGTGCACCACGAGCTTCTGTGCGCAACTAACTTCGGGAAAGGAAACTATTAGTAACCCGGCCGTTTTTCAATAGGAATGGCGTTGTCTCTGATGGCGAGGTGATGAACTGCGTGGAGAGGCGATTTGTTCGTAGCACTCGTGCCACGGACTCCCTCTCGTGGCATCGACCTTGACAACACTGGTTTAGGAAATACATCACAAATTATTGATCTTTTTTTGAAAGGTGAATTTGGCTCCCCTATGCATCTCCTGTGTTTGCCTCGCTCTACCAGCAAATCACCTGGCGGGGATGAGTGTCTGAGGTAGAGAAGCGAAGCCCACACAATAGCGGGGGGCTGATGCCTGTACAGTTGACGTTATGAAATACCCCTCCTCCTCCTCCACCCCCACTCTTTCTCTCATTCTCTCGCTCTATCCCTTTTTTTACTCTCCTATCATATTTTTTCTCCCTCCCGCTCTCTCTCTCTCTTTTCGTCCCGTCAGTTCCCGAGGGTTTTTTACGATACGGTTATGCCGCCATATTTTGCGAAACTTTTCACCGTAATAATAGCTACTTTCAAAAGCGAATGCCATTTTAATTTAGAAGAAGTTTTTTTTCGCGGAATTTCCAGCGCACAAAAGACCAATTTTCATTGCGGAAAGTTTTTGACTCTCTCGCGGAGACAGCCCGGAGTTGTGCCGGCGGCCCTGCGTCCTCGCCGGTGCGAAGGGAGAAATTAATTTATTTTCAATTTGTTTTATGCGAGAAACAAAGAGTATATTAAGAATTCCCATTTCAAAGTAAGATTAACAATAATTAAGGTTCTGTTTTCCTTCCAGGGGGGCTTCAATTATTTTTGACAGGCTTTTGTTTGCGCGAGGAGCAGGGAGAGACAGGGGGAAGGTTGAAGCGATTGGAAAAAAGCACCAGGTCGCGCCACCGGCGTTTGCAGAGATCGTCCGCCAGGTGGCAGCAGCTGGGCCAGCGGAGCTCTGGAATATTCAGGCCTCGATAAAAGCGGGCGTATCATCCATCAATCAAGTCCGGGGATATTAAGTTTATTCAGCGTGGACGAAGTACGTTTTGATCAAATTTCAGGGATATCGGAATGATACTAAATTTTATCGAATATTATCTAGAATGAAGTAGACCGGAAATTCGCGAAAAGCGTGATGAAAAATGCTTCTGCTGCCGGTTCCTGGAATATAGTTTGTTATATCAGCGGGTACATTTTCGAGTTCCGGACGGCACGAACAAATGGGTTACGGAAATATGTACTACGTCTCTACAAAAAAATCATCACATATAATAAGTAAATTCATTGTTGTTATTTCATTACGAGCTGAACGCAATGCAAATATTACAGTTCTGGTCGTATTACTAGATGCGCCTTTTTGATGAATGATTCAACGCTGCGTACTTGCAATGTATACGATTCATTTGATACTGTTTCAAATCTTGTATATTGTTGTATCTAATAGAAAATGTCTTATATGTGAACTCATAAAGAGAGAAAAAGCGACATTACCACAAATTATCGACGCCTAGAAAATACGAATAATCGTCCCGTATGTCCGTCTGGAACCTACAGGAGAGAATACAATTATGCTACGTTAATGCAATATCAAGGAAAATAAAATGTGGTAGTCGTGAAAAAATGCTGTACCAAGTGAGCAGGTTAATGCAATTCTTACTACTTTCAATATATATCAATTGTTGGTCAATTGCTGGCCCCGTTTATGAAAGTCTTTTAAAATTGTTTACCTGGGCAATATTTAAAATGTCATCTCTTAACTTTTACCGAATGTAAAGTTCTTTCCTGCCCCCTAAATTTGAATTTTATTGAAGACTGTTTAGCTATATTTTGCTATTGCTGTGTATTATACTTCATATGCGTCTGGTCACGTGATTGTTAATGACTTGTCTTACTTACTGTGATTGTTAGTCATGTCTTACTCTCTGGAAAACTCTAATACATAAAGACTTTCTTGCGAGTATGGAGTTGTTCTATGTAATGTTGTGGACATGTTTGTCAAATATATTGTTAAAACGTTCTGCCTCATGGGTTGGCATAGTTCGCCATGACCCTGTCTTGAAGAAATTTGATTTACTTTTCCGACGTAATTCCTGCTGATATTTCATAATAGCAGGGGCAGAATATGTATTCACAGACGCTTAATACGTGACAGTGCTAGGGCTGCCTAGACATTCTGATTAGCTTTAGCCATCATCATTAACGAATAAATCATAATAATCATCAACACCTCCACCCGTCCGATTTCATTCAAATAACTCTTTAAACACTTCCGATACTAATAAGAACAAAGGACGAAAATTTCAGTGACTTGGTCGAGTAGTTTTTGCATCTATGTGCGAAAGATATATGCAATTCCCTTTTTTATTTCTCAGTTTTACATTGTTAAAAAAACAACTTTCTCTTACCTCAAAATTCTAATACTTAATATAATTGTAATTTTATATTTTCACTAGTCCCGATCTTAATAATTCTTGTCAGTTAAATTCTACCTCTTTCAAAAGTCCCTCAATTTATCTCAATCAGGTATGTTTACATTATTCTCTTTTCTTCCTTCCCACATGAAACCACTCTAATATTGGAATAATATCATAATTTTGGAATTGTATTTTCTTTCATTCTTTAAACATGTCCGAACCATTGTAATTGCTGATATTAAATAATTTCTAAAATTGTATGTACTTTATTCAATTTTTTTCTTGTTTATAAATTTCTTATTTTATCTAATTTTGATATTTTGGACGACCTTAAAAATCCATTTCTGTTGCCAGTAACTTTAGATTAACATTTTTCCCTTTTATTTACAAATGGATTTAGCATGCAGACAATTTAATATAAGATCTAATAGATTGGCCTATGGGCCCAGTTTCAAATTTTAAAACAAAGTTAATTTTCTTCTCAACAAGTTAAAGAGGCAAATATCTCAAAAAAAGCATCCCCGTGTCCCGCTCGAAAAGCAAACAAATGGAGGGGGATTCCCCGGCCCGACCGCAAAGAACCGCAGCGTGCGTGGGAAGCCGAGAATCGCGTCTTTGGTTAAGCCCTGCGCCCTGCGTTCGGAGGGCGGGGCCAAAGGGCGACGACCTCGCAAGGGATCCAAGGACCGGCGGCGCGGCAATTCGCGGTCGCCGCGGAGGGACTAGGGCAGGGCTGTCCAACTTAGAAGGGCTTACGGCCCACATATCAAATTCTAGTTATACTGCGATTTTTATATCTTTGCCCCTCGAGCTCCTATGGCCACGATGGGATACTACACGGCATTTTGCGCCTTTGTCGCGCGTGCCGCTAGATGTCGCATGATCACGAACACTCCTAGATGCGGTCGTGATCACGCGATATCTAGCGGTAGGACTGAGAAAGACGCGATATACCGCGACATATTCCATCGTGAAGATGGGCCTTGAGGGGCAAAGTTACAAATCTCGCAGTATAAGCCACGGGCCGCACCATAATTTTAAATGTTTTTTACCCAACCATTGAATTATACTGAAAAAAATATATATTAGATATGAATTTTATTCAACATATTGAATAATTAATGTACACAAAACAAGAACATTATTGTATCATTAAATAAAAATAAGAGAAATTGTGGAATTATCAGTGAGAAGATTGAGGGCGTCCAGCTTCATCCACCAACGAATGCATGTTCACTTTCGGCTCCATTGTAGCCAGTGTCTTAGTGTAGAATCAATGAGGCCACTTGTATTTTTATTTTTAATAAAATTCATAGTGGAAAAGAGGAGAATAAAGCCGCGTAGTCAGACGAGTTCATGTTGTGACAATAGGGGGATGGACCCCTTTCGGAATTGCACAGTGCAAACACAAACGATTTGACGAACAATACAAAGCATTATAATACAATCTAGAGTCTATCTTACTATGGTTTTCTGTACAATATAAGACTTTCATTATACCACTAATGTTGAGATTTATTTCACATGTATCATCATAGCTATGTAATTATAAAAATGCATAAGAGAAAAAAAACGTATTTGATTGGTGTAAGTTTTTTCAAAGCAGTCGCGCGCCGCACGAAAGGATCCGGGGGGCCGCATGTGGCCCGCGGGCCGCCTGTTGGAAAGCCCTGGAGTAGGGCAAACGCTGGGGGAGGGCGGCGCAATATTTAGCAGCTTTGCTCTCCTAAGAAGTGTACAAATCCGCCGTTAGAGGAATTGGGTTTAAAATGCTCGCATTGCTATGAACTGATGATTACACCTTCAAAATTGAAAATGAAATTCCTTTAACGTAATATGCGATTCATACTCGTATAGAAACAAATTGTGATAAAGACTGCGCTACTCACTGTTTGGAGATAAATTAGGAATGTTTTTTAGGACTGTTATTCACCAATATTTTCCTTCATAATAGCATAAATCTCTCTTCTCTTTCTTCTCTGTCTCTCTCTCTCTCTCTTCGTCTCTCACCTAACTCTACATAACCACAGCAAGAAACAACTATCAAAAGATGTTTTCACGCCCCGCCTCGCCCCGCCTCGCCCCGCCTCGCCCCACCTCGCCCTGCTTCGTCCACCTCGCCCCGCCCCGTCCTCTCTCGGTTCGTCCCTGCCCCACCCTACCTCGCCCCGTCTCGCCCCTCTTCGTCCCGCTTTGCCCTGCCCCGTCCCGTCTCGCCCTGCTCTATCCCGTTCCGCCCCGCCCTGCCCGGCCCCGCCCCACTCCGCCCCACCTCGCCCCTCATCGTCCCGTCTCGCCCAACCCCGTTCAGCCCTACCCTTCACGCCTCGTCTCTCCCCACCTCGTCTTTTCCCACCTCGTCTCTCCCCACCTCGTCTCTCTCCCACCTCATCTCTCCCCACCTCATCTCTCCCCGCCTCGTCTCTCCCCGCCTCGTATCTCCCCGCCTCGTCTCCCCCCGCCTCGTCTCTCACCGCCTCGTCTTTCCCACCGGGCCTTCCCCGCCCAGCCCCGCCCCGCCCCGCCCCGCCCCTCCCCGCCCCGCCTCGCCCCGCCCCGCTCCACCTCGCCCTTCAGTTGGCGCCTCCGCGAAGCGACAGCTCCGTCCCCCTAAGGGCTCAACGGACAATATTTAACTTTTTCGAGCGGTGGCGGCGCGGCGGGAGGTCGGACGCGCGGACGCAGGAGCTGTGGCAGGGCGGGGGCGTGGGCGTGGGCGGGGAGAGGGTGTCGCCGCATGACACTTTTGAGCGATCTGCCGAGCTAATATTTGCGACCGCCGCGCCGCCACCGTCGCCCTCGCCGATCTCTCCTCCCGGCCCCCTCTCCGCCCACACAGCTTGGCAATATCGCGTCGCGCGCGCCCACGCACGCGCGTATGGAAATGCAGGGTGCAGCTGGGGTGCATTCTGGAGGGTTCTCCGTCGATCGTGAGGGGTGTGTCTCATCCTGGATGTCTGTGTCAGCAAAAGGGAGCGTAAGTATTTATTGTTTCCAATGATCGATATCTTTGTTTCAGAGGTGATATCGACCGTTTTTTATTATATATTATGGATATTTGTAGTGTTCCATTTGTATTACAAAATATTTATTACGAACAATATTATCTATAAATTGTGTAACAGCATCTGTAGTTTTTATACAATACTTCGTCCAGTAGTTATTAGGGTACAAAACCAGCAAGGCAATGTAAGACAATTTGAGATATCCTTATTTCATTTAAAAAATTATTAATTTTAATGTTTTCCTTGCGTATCATATAAATATTATAAAAAGGATATAAATATTTGGTGAAATGAAAGTATTATTCAAATATTTCCGCGTTTTCGAAAAGAGATGCTGGATATCCATCCCTAATACAACTCTTCTTCCATTGAGAGAGGTTTAATAAGCAAATCAAACTCTGTTTATTTTTTATGAGTCTAGTGAAGGGGAAATAAACATATACAGAAAAAATATGACAAAAATAAGTGTAACTTTTCATCATTCGAAATATTTTACGCAGCATATGATTTTCCGATGTTAAATATGTAAGTAAAAGCTAATTAAACGAATTAAAACTAAATTTTCAGTTGATTGTTCTTGAATTAACTCTGCAGAGGAAATTGGACGATAAACTTCTAAATATTAATTTAATATACTCTTTTGCGTATCTTTATTTCATTTCATGCCGAGATCCCCGTGAAACAACATTCAATTCCGATATGATAACCGACATGCACATTCCCAGACAATTTGTATATTTTTAATTGAGTTTGGATATATGAAGTTAACAATCAGTTTAAGTATTAACCAAATTCACTAATAGAACAGAAATTCACATAACTATTCTTCAAACAAAGATCTCTGTATTTCCTTCGAGTGAATAACGTGCTCAAGCAGCCTCGTTCTCGTAATTCCTCCTAATCGACTAAACGATCAAAACCACCTTCACGGCCCTCGAACAAAGAGACCCCACTGTAAAATTTCGCCCCTCCCTACCTCCCCCACCGCCCACATGCAGCTCCATTTAAAAGACCAATTCCTTATTGGATTCCTTTGAGCCGGAGAGTATGTTGTTGTTCTTGGCCGAAAATTCCCAAGCAGCGCGCGGCTGCAATGCACAGACAAAGCACGGAAAGATTGGTAGCAATAAAGCACGCGCCCACAATAATAACTCCTCGCCTTTGAGAACGCGGCGCGGGTCGATGCGGTCGCAATTTAAATAAAAAGCACGCCCGGGCCGCAGCCGAAGGGGGGGGGCGGCGGGCCCTGTTTGTTCAAAGGGCTGAGGGGGAGACGCTAATTCCGAGCCTTGATTCGATTATGGCCCTTAAGGCTCCCGCTCTGCGGTCGCTCCCGCCGACAACAGCCGCCTCAATCGAGCACTTATCAAAAATAACACACTGCCTCGCAGGAGAACTAGCGGGCCCTCTGCGAGAAGGGCAAGGGATTAGGGCCAAGGGCGCGGCAGCTGGGAGAGAGAGAGACAGACAGACAGACAGAGAGAGAGAGAGAGAGAGACGGAGGAGTCCGACAGAAAGGGCTTGAGGTTGGCAGAATGTCCTTCGCGGGGTTTAGGTGGAACATACGAGAGCCTACTTCCCAATGTTATGAGGGTCGGAAAAAAATGCTGTGTCGCGAGGAGGCTACTAAAGGCAACTCAATCAAATGAACCATTTCCTTTATTAGCCATTTCCCTAACAGCTGCCCCAGGTGGCGTAGACAGGTGAACATGTATTATGGGAACCCGGGAGTCATTGAATCGATTCCCGCGTATTCAATGTACAGGAGCAAGGGGTGTGTAGTTGACATAACATGTTTGTCTTCCATTCAAACTTCGAAACTCATGATAATTAAATATAAGACAAGGACTCTCGGTTTTCACGGCGCCTCAGAAAAGTAGGAAAGGCAATTTTTTTAATTTTGCAAGTAGACTAATAAGTAAATTTGCGCTTGCCCATTCTACAGATTAGATCATAACATCTAAAACATGTATGTGAAATGGGAGTGGATAGAATCCTTTGCAAATGGAATAAGTAGATTTAATGCTCAAATTATTTTGCTTTGAGTCTGAGAAGAAATAAATTCACAACGGCAGTTACCAAACAAATGAATTAATATAAGTTTGAGTAAACTTAATACTAAAATTAGCATTGTGCACTAAATATATTGAGTATATACTTGTTATTCTTTGTGGTAAATTTAATGTAAATTAAATTGATTCAAGTAGTTCAAAGTAAAATATTAAGTTAACGATAAGAACAGTAAATTCAAACACGATATATTGTGAAAATTAAATATTTGGGATTGCAGTAAACCATTAGAACGGCAATTCAAATTATAATGTCTGTATCTTTTGATTAGCTCAAAAGGCACCAAAGGATAATATTCTTTAGATCAAACATACGAATATGTTCAAACTTGTTTGTGATTTAACAAAGTTGTATGTTATTGCTTCGCAAAATAAGGTACATTAAATTCCAAGTAAACATCTGAAATGAAAAGAAACATGTGCATATATTTAGTTCCCAGAAGGCAACTGTAAAAATATAAAACCATATGACCATGAAACGTTACCGCAGATACATCTCAAACGAATGAATATTAGAGGCGAGGAGTTCGCAGGCACAGGAAATGTAGAACATATGCTGAATCGGTCTAGCGTACATCACGTAAATTAATAATTATTATTACTCTTAAGTCTAGATGAAATAACACGTAAGATAAAAGTTGCAACTGTTGAGAAACCCCCCATAAGTACCAAATCCCAAGCAGTTGGACATCTATATTGCGTCACGGATTCAACTTGAAATACAATGGAACGTTACCATTCAGAGTAATAATGTGCTGGTCCGTTCTCGAATGTCGATTGCTACTGAATGCTCTGCGAATATCATGTTCCTTCGCACTACGGGGAAAACTGGGCTACTAGGCACACGACCACCCATTGTCTTCCAGAACCAATGCCCGCTAACGCAATTCCGCATCCGTGAGAGGATTACTCTAACAGGATGGGAAGTCGGTCATACCTACTTCCCTTCACATTAGCAACATTGATGATATCACCGATTTGGGGAGACAATTGAAAGCTATTTTATATGGACAATCAATATGATGTCACCTGACATAACCTTTGGCAAAAAGCGGGCACAAAATTCTGAGAAAGAACAATGCACTTCATCGACTATTTCAATGGTAAGATCTGGGCGATTGAAACTCAAGCAAAAAAATTGATTTGATGAAGTGACTGGGAACAAGACAATTTAATTAAGAAGTATTCGAGCATAAATATTAGTTATTACTCAAATGATTGATGTTAAAATTGTAGAGCATTGGACACGTTATATCATTCATTCCTTCACTATCGAAATTAATTGGAGAAGGGAATGTTGAAAAAGAATGCTCTTTTTGCGAGTTGAATTTATCAACCTTGAAGTGGGTATTCAACAGTGGCGTCTCCTGGCTGGTAGATGTGGGGATGCGATCATGATATTACAGATTGAATGCATAATTCCAAATATTTAAAGTCGGTGTCATTCTACTTTACTCTGAAGTATTTAGAAGTGTATGTTGCAAGTTAGACACATTCTGAATCTTCCTCGAAAATCATCATTTTCTCATTGCATGCACTAACTTACAGCTAAAGTTTTCTAGGGTGGCCGCTGAAATTCGCGAGTAGAGGGGGAAAGCTGAAAGTGATGGGGAGAGAGCCAGAAGATGGCGCTCGCTCGCGCCTGGTTTCGTCTGTCAAAACCAAAAACATTAGCCTACCTTTGCTATAGCACAAGCTAGCGAACAGCCTCGAAATCAATTTGTTGTAGTGTCTTTGCCTCGGTTAACGGAGAAACACCAAATTCACGAGATGGCCTGGCTCTGTTATCATCCATATGTTTTCCACTGTCACTGATACTCCGTTTCCTCACAATCATAAGTAGTGTCATTTTCACCGTCTTTACTATCGCGTCGTTCCTGTAAAAATAACGATCTTCTTGATATGGTGCATTAAATCATAGTGCGGTGAACACACTCTCAATGAAACTGTCGAGAGCAGATTCCACGTCCTTTCTCTTTTCTTAATTAGGAGTAGAAAATGAACACGATTCACCTGATTGAATACAATTAATTTCCTTATTAATTCTGCGAATAGATCTTTTCGAAACACCCGAACCAGGAATTATTGCCTTAAGAACTGTTTTTGATATTTTCAATGCCTTCTTTTGCTTCTCTTCATAAAATTGATATACTTTGCAACGACTTCACGCGTCCTGACTGTGAAGGATGTCTATATGAAAGTTGCTTGAACAGGACGCATTGCAATGATCACAATAAAATAATAATCACTTGTACAGACCTTCACACAAATAGCTGTACTCTGTTAGAGAAAGCAACTGAAAACTGTCACCTTCCGGAGACGAATAGTCAGGGTCAATGTCTTTACTCAACGAGAGTAGGGCTGTCAACACGTCCTGGGAAGGGACGCGCTCCCCCCTAAAGCGATAGTTGTAAGGAATGGAATCTTCCGGTAGCTCTGAGGTCTGATCTTGAGCGACCATGCTAAAATAATTTTCATTGTACATAAACAAAACAATAAAACTAAAAAATAACCCCAAACAAGTTCATACCTAATTTTTGAACTCGAGATCTATTCGCGTTGTCTTGGTTGTCCATCACTATCTACCTTAAGTTTTAGTAATAGGAGAAAGAACTGCACGGAATTTCACGGACTCCTCGTCTATGACACAATGAAACGTTTTCACTATTGTTCCCCTGCCACAAATAACCTCACCCCTACCACAAATGATGAGCTCGCCATGTCACACACGCAACACCACACGCAAGTTTTATTCTTTCGCGTTACAATTTCGAACTCACGATTCTCTTTAACATATCACCTACTAGGCAAAGTAGTCTATTTAATGCACCATTTCAGTAGTAAACAGCATTTACGGTAGAATGCAGGACTCACGTGACGGACGCAAATAACATCGCGCGCACCGTTTCGAGTTCACGTATTGCTGTCTATACCATTTCCTTACATGATGATCTTGTTTTGTTAGGCCTGCTAACACCATCGAGTTACCCAGTGTATTGAATCAGGTTGTAAATATGCTTAAGCATAGTTGGCAGGACTTTCTTGACTTGTGACGAAGAACAGTCGTGCCGTCAGCCCCCCGCTCCCCGCTTCGGGCCACAATAGTGGCACGTGACTTCTGGATTCCCAGGCGTGCTGCCGAATTATTAGAGAGAGAAGGGCATCAGAGGAGGGGGTATGGAAGGTTATTGGGAGGGATACACGAACGCCAATGAGAACCTTTGATGTGAGAAGCTATGTCACATCACCGGCAGCCGAAACCACGCAGCTTGCACACAGCGCATGGCCGTGAGTTCAATGACCTCGCCAACGAAGTGAGGTCGTTGAGAGGGATGTTT